>OZ012659.1:18650582-18902093 GCA_963942545.1 Oxycera nigricornis
AACGTATTTTCCGGTTTCCGATGCAGAAAAAAATCGTGGCCTGAAATTGGATTCAAAGCAGATTCTATGCATGAATGAGCACACTTGCCTTTTTACAATGCAACAAATCAAAAATAAACCCACTTATGAGACAAAAAACTATTGTTGCTATCAAAAGGTGGGATTCAGGTGAAAGAAAGCAGTTCGAAAGTGCAACAGGGTTCTGATGTTCAGGTTTCAAAGAGAATGAAAAAAGAATGTTTTCAAATTGTCAGCAATTATGTACTTTAGATCTTGCAATTTATCTGAATGTTGAAACGAAACTATTTTGCTGGAATGGAGAAGCAACAGACGCGTGCATCGAATTCTTTTGGAAAGTTAACTTTGCGAGGCGCTTAAAGATAACAGAAAAAATATATTCAAATCGAAAGTCCTTAGTTTTGAAACCATACAATTAAAGCATGAGCGAAGTAGAAAGTTTTTATATGATGATGGTTCCTTATAAAATGTTCATGAAATCTACAAAGTGAACATAAAAGACGATATTTCTTGACCTTGAGATGTTATCCGTCCATAATTGATTTGAAAAACAAACTCGATGATGCCATTTTCAATATCCCTGCAAAAAACCAACACGTTAAGCTCCTGTTTCAAATGAGATTGGACCTATCATTCTCCAGATTCTTCCAGATAAAAGTCCACAAGGTCTTGAAAAAATTCCTCTAAACGTCATCCATTAAAATCGGTGGAACAAAATAATTTCAATCAATTGGCAGGATTCATGATGCAAAGAAGGTTCTCCACAAGATGTAATCACAAAGGACGTGTTCAAAAATACACGTTTATATAGAAATGTAAAATATACTTATGTTTAGTTAAAAAGCGCTTTTGTGTCCAGGATTTCGAATAAATATTAAATGCATATTTTTACATAATCATGATTTTTTTCGTTGGTGCACAGTGCCCATCGTGAAGAACAACATTATATATATATATATATATATATATATATATATATATATATATATATATATATATATATATATATATATATATATATATATATATTAAAGACTGAAATGTAACCATTTTTCTTTCTGAAGATACAGGAAAAACGGCTGCATTTAGAGAATTTATTTTCTGCCTATTAGACCAGAGCGGATCTGTTTTCAGTTGGCTGTTGAGAGGAAGCACGCTGATTTTTGCAGGAAAAGATGTAAAAAAACTCGTATAACAATAGTTGATCTATGCTCCCTCTCAAAAAATTCGGGAACATTGAAAAAATCGAAATGTTTAAAAATTTAAAATAAAATTGTATTTTTCCTGCTTGTGTTACTCCTAACTTTGGAACCGTTCATTTGAGAGCAAAGTTACTTAATAAAACTTTCTACAAAATAAGATTGGTTTAAAATTCTAAAACCTTTAAATCTTTTCGCAAAATACCAATTATTCAAAACAAAAATGGGAGAAAATGCCGTTTCTCATTCAATTTTTTTTACCATTTCAAATAAACTTATGACCTTCATAGTTCGTTTAAAACATGCTTATAATTAAACAAAACAGTACAGATATTTTCATCAAAATCGAATCTGTAGATTTTACACAACAGCTTGGCAATCAAAATTTATTGAAAAATGTCATTTTTTTAAATCTTGCAAGTCAAAAACTAAAGCTCATAGAAGTTTGAATTTTTTTTCTACGTATAGAAGAGCTCTTCACGTATTGAATGCAACTGACAAAACTAAAATCAGATTATTAAAGCGATCTCAGGATATTTTTGAAATTATAAACATTTTTTTGATAATAAACAAATTGAATTTCTCGGTAACCACTCATTTAAATTAAATTCAAAAAAAATACGTGAAAATGACCTTTAAAGTACGCTTCTTTTTTAATAAAATTATTGAATCATGTTCATTTTTTAATGAGATACGACCAGTCAAATGTGACGGGCATTTGCAACGAATTTAAAAAAAATATAAAGAAAACCATTCACTCAGCTTGAATTTGAATTTGAATTTTTTTCAATAAATTTTGATTGTCAAGCTGTTGTGTAAAATCGACTTATTCGATTTTGATGAAATTTCTGTGCTGTTTCATATTATTATACATTGTTTTAGGCAAACTATTACGCAACTTTCATTCTCACGCAACTTTGCTCTGGAATGAACCATTCTAAATTTAGGAGTGAGGCAAGCAGGAAAAACACGATTTTTTTTAAATTTTTAAACATTTCGAATTTTTTTTAATGTTCTCGATTTTTTTGAGAGGGAGCATAGCTCAATTATTGTTAAACGAGTTATTTTACAACTTTTCCTGCAAAAGTCAGAGTGCCTCCTCTCTCAACGGCCAAATGTAGTCGTTTTTCTACAGATCCGCCCTGGGCTATATATCTACTAGTAGACAGCAGAAACGTATACCAACTTCGCACGACGTGCACACTATAGACCATATTATGTTCCCTGGAAATACGCATCAAGAATATCTTAATTATGATGAAACCTTGTTTGGCGTTACATTGCACTCAAAAAATTTTCAAAGCATCCTGTTATTCATGCATATCCTGTTTGGAAAAGCAGGAAGGAAATTTCATGAAGTAGCAAATAATACAAACAAGAAGAATCGTAACTCGTCATAAAATTGGCATTTTGAGTTCATGTTAATATATCCTTTTGATTATTTTTATCGTTGAACTATGCATAAAAAATCAAAACGAAGGCTTGCTATGCTCACTTCCCGGGAAAATCTATTCAAAATAATTGTTTGGAATATAACTTATGTAAATTAAAGAGCACTTCAATGTATGCAAATCAACGATGATTTCAACAGAAACACATCTTTTGGGTAGCATTTAAATCGTTCATTGCAGAACGAATGCTGAAAAGATCTCCACACCAAAAGAAATCGACGCGAGATATTCATCGCTTGCCATCAGCATCTTTGCAAATATTCAAACAATTTTTCATCCGAAAAACCAGCTTTTTTCCTCAAAAGCCTTTTCAAGCGTTTTAGTGTCAACTTTGACACGCAAACTGTGCCTTCTGATCATCCTTTTTAACTTCGTCTTGACTCCTCAGGACATCCACATTCACTTCGAAATACTTACGTCTTCGCATCGACTTTTGTCCTGTCTCCAAGGCTTCCAGTCATTGAATATTGTGGCACTCTGAACCTTATGTAAATTTCGTGAATGGTCCGTAATCCGATACTTTGGACTAAATGTCAATCAAGCTGGTCTAAATGGACATGGGAACGACATCCGTTTCCACTATTGGATTTTCTAAATAATTCCCATGAAATTGGTTAACCACAATGGTAGCCATTTCCATTTGCATTCCTGTTAATTATAACATGGTGATGCTCGTCGTGGCGATCTCGTTTGCAAATGTGAGTGTTGAATATATTTTAAAGGAGCCTCAGATACTTCAGTTTTATTTATTTCATGCTTCACAAATCAATCTTCAACACTACCAAGAAAAAAATAATACATGGCTTTCCAAAAGAAAAACTTTCATGAAAACATAATAATCCTCCAGCTTACGCCTTGGGTGATCCTATCAATTAGTCAAAGCTCATAATTAGAATGGAAATCATTAAAAATTAACTCAAAATTCGAATTAACGAATCAAATTCCATTAATTAGATTCTGTATTTGAAAATTTTCACAACAAGATTATTTTTTCCTGCAAACTCGCCTACGACTACGAATCTCCGACATTTTATGCAGACCTCATATTTCAAGTAAAAAACAAACCATGTTCTAGAATATTATCGAAAACTCTTTTAATTTATAGTCCATTTGTTTTATGGGTTCCTTTTTTCATATTTCAATTTCAGGACCATTCCTAAGCCTGTTGGCCATTTCTAATTTTTCTGGAGATTAACTGCTTAATGGTTGATAATATTTTCAGGTTCGCACAATATGGGATAAGTCAAGGATTCTTAATCAGATTACCAGAAGAAGATTAAAAAGTTTGCCACGAGAAAATCCGTCTGAAAAGCTTGGAGAGTCACTGAGAGGATTTATAAATCAAATATTTGAGTTGATGATATTGCCATGGTATTAAATTGATTAAATCAATCGATTCAATGACACTCGTTGAAAGATGAAGTAAAATTGGATTTGAAACTCTTGAAAAATTTCATTATTTTTCGAAAATCACGTTTTTCGACAAGTCAATACAGTCTTGGGGAAAAATGTTTACAAGAAAAATCAATTCTACAGAATCTTACACTTGTTGACGAAATTCAGATTTAAACTCTGTTATTCGTATTTGGATCCTTTTTACCTTGAATATTATAATCAAATCTTGATCATAGTTATGATACCTTACTAATAATATAAACCAGTTTTTGCTGAAACACCTCCTAAAAATTTGAAAAATGTATATAGTATAATCAAAATTTAAACTAAGAATTTTTTGCACTTTGCGGTAATCGTTTTTTGCAATGAAACTCAAGGGTTATTATATGTGCTACTGCGCAAATATTTTTTTCGGAGTTTTCAGCAATTGTCCATAAATGATCTATTTTTCTTTTTATTCTTTTAAGCATACCTTCTTCTATTAAATAAATCTTCTAGTCAAATTTATTTCAATTTAAAATATATTTTTTGCCGCGAAACTTTTATCTACAAAGTGACAAATTTCAGATAAATTTTATTCATTTTCATACGAACCTTTTTCTTAATTGTGTGTGTGTGTGTTAAAATTAATTGTTTGAGTCTTACTGAAATGAGCCCAGATACGGCACCAAATTGCAGCCATCAGTTCCAATGGCATGATAAAACCTCTACCGTGAAGAGCAGTTGCCGGTAACGGTTCAGAGCGACAGGGTCAAAATAGCCGTACTTTATTTAATTATTTTACCACTTAAAATGCACTTAGAACCTTCATATTTCGCTAAAAAAAATTAACATTTAAAATGTACCTAGAACTCCCGTCTCGAAAATTTTTACAATATCATAAAATAGCAAACAAATTTTTATCAAAATCGATTCAGTAGTTTGCCAAAATAATTGTGCAATCTAAATTTATTTAAAAACAAGCCGTGAAGTGGGACCCTTGAGGTCTACACGGTCAACTTCCCAGTAATATCTAGATAAACATTAAAAATATTAAACACAATAACAATTTTGAAAATAATACTACTTTAAATAATAAAAATGACAGGTATTCATAGCAGTAACAGGAATTAGTTATTATTAATCATATCATCTACGGGAGCATCCATTGATTACGTCAGGCTTTTGGTGGATGGGGGTAAATTGATTTGATCAATCAATCGGTGGGGACTTTTTCTACGTTATTTGTTATTTTCACATCGATGATTGAAGGACAAAAGAGCGCTAGCAAAAATTAATGCATTTTTTGCTATTAGGCCCACTGAAGAGATTTTGTCGCGTGATGACCATTTTGAATAGTTTCGTTCAAAATTGTCATGACTTCAGCATAATCACTGAATTTATATTTTTTCACGATTTTACATCGATGAGATTAATAAATACTTTATACAGTCTATTGAAAAATTTTGAATATGCAGTCAAAAATAGATTCAATTGCATGTAAAAAGTAAAATGTATTACAAATGATGATGGAGGAAGTAATTGAAGTCTTACGATTACTAAAGAATGAATCTACTAAAAACTGCAATTTTTTATTTGATGAAAGCTTTTTAAAGCATATGATCTTGCAAAGTATTGACTACAAAACATTTTACCATTCAAAGCGTTGATTACCACAAATGCAAATTTGATTGAAATTTTAATGGTTTTGAAAATTTCAGAGGTTTTTTAATTATAAGACTAAAAACTATTAAAAATCTGCTTTATTTAATTTTGAATTTACAACAATTTATTTAGAATAAAAAATATAAATAAAGTATCATTCGTATGAACTCTCTTTACATGGTAACTTTGAATGATTTTTTTTATTGTAGTTTTTTTTATAATCATGGAATTTTTTCCCTGTTTCTCTTCAAAAACTGATAAAAATGTATAAATTTTATAAACATGTATTACTGTGTTGTGCAAATCAGGTTAAAAAAATATTTTTTATGAAAAAAACCCTAATTTTTCGCATTTTCTTCTATTAAATTGAAAAACGAAACGAATTTTGCATAATGTTAAAAAAATCACAAAGATGTTAATACACATCGATTGACATCTTAATGATACAAATATTATATCTAGTTCGTGATAACTAGTGAATGACGGAAATGACCTTGAAGATCATGATGACTGTTAATGATATTTTATTTTTCATTTAATGTTTTTTGTAATAATGAGAGAAAGATTCGATGACGTTTTTACGAACACTGCTTGGAATATATAAATTTTATAAAAATTGATTACTGTGTTCCGTAAACCAGGTTAAAATTTATTGATATTTATTTATTGAATGACAGAAATGACCTTGAAGATCATGATGACTGTTAATGATTTTTTATTTTTTATTTGATTTTTTTGTAATCATGAGAAAAAAATTTGATGATATTTTTACAATAACTGTTTGGAGTATATAAATTATATAAACATTGGTTACTGCGACTTGAAAATAAGGTTAAAAATTTATTGTTTTTGAAAAAAAAACGTAATTTTTTGCACTTTTTTTCTAAAAATTAAAAAACGGCTCAAAATATTTTTTTAAAAAACTTGATAGAATCACATAAATGTTAATACGCGTCGATTGACACCTTGTTTAAGGTAATCTTATGATTGATTCGAGATATATAACGCAGGACAGAAATGACCTTCAAACGGGCAAAACAACAACCCCCCTCTCCCGACGCTTCGATTGAAACCTTAACGAAGTCGATACGACTTTTTTTAAGTGAGTTATGCTCGTACAAAAAAGTTTCCACGAACGTACGTACGTACACACACACACACACACACACAAACACACAAACATCTCCCTTTCTAAAAACACTTTATATATACTCTATAGACCTCAAAACGTAAAGAAATGTTGAAAATTTCAATTTCGATTTTCGAGGCGATTACAAGAACTTTTCATATACTGGGAAGTTAATTACTTATAACAATGTCCAATATTAACTGCATTAGCGTCTCTCCTCTCATTCTCCCAAATAATTTATAAAATAGTTGAAGTATAATGAGCTCAATTCATCAAGAAGCCTAACCGTGGTCGTGCTGTCTGGTGGCGGATGGTAAATGACAGCACCTGAAGAGGATGCCGTCCGTCACCCCGAAACCACGCTTCCCCATTTGATACTGATAATATAAGTTTGGAATTTAAAAAATAATCTTGATTTTTTTTTTCAAATTGCATTTTTTTACAAATTTGATCAGAATTTTGCTAAAACACACAATAATAATAATATTACTATGAAGGTATTTGGGATCTGCACGAATTAATAGTGCGTTTCAACAGTTTTAAAATTAAGCAATTTTTTCAGTTTTTTATGTTCAATAAAAAAACGGCTAAACCGATTTTGCTGAAAACTCGTTCAGTTCTAAGTTACGTAATTACGCGTCGAATGAAACTCACGTCAATGTGATCTTTGGATAGATAATAGATAGATACTCGAGATGAAAAATAGTTCCGAACGCACATACCTACATAGACACACAGACATCTCTCTTAAAACGATGGATTTGGATTCTAGAGACCTTAAAACGTGGAGATATGTCAAAATTTGGGATTCGCGAAATCGACCCCATTACAATAACTTCCCACTAGGAAGTTGAAAATAACTCATTTCGACAATATAAAACCACAATGACAACAAAATTGAACTTGCTATCAAAACTTAATCAAATCTCTGCAGGAATACCCTCGCCAGCTCTCAAAGCAAAATTTATATTATCCAATCCGAACATATAATGACTTCGAAAAAAATAATTTAATATGTCTTCCATTTATCTTCGATCAAATCTACAATACACATTGTGCAATCAAATTGTCAACCAAACTAAATTCGTCATTTTCCCGCCAAGAAAGTAATAAAATCGGATGCCTATTCATCTCAAATTCCAGCACTTAAACCGCAATTCTCACATTTCATTCATCGTAAGTCCCTAAAATACCTATTAAAACACTCAATCGTACTCACTGAAAAAAAATCTTGATCTCCCTTAATAATTTCAAATCCCCCAGAAGATTCACAGACCAATATCTATTGGTTTTTTCACCATATTGAGCCTTCCCCGGAGAATCCAAGCCTTATTATGTTACCGAAACAGATGTCATAAGACGGTTCCCAATCAAATAAGGACGAAAATTCCAACGGCACAGGACCGACATTGTACAACGGCTGTAATAAGGTCACAAGAGTATTAGATACTTTTTCACACGTTATCTTAGCTTGCTCCTTGCTTTGTATTGATTTTCCTTCTTGCCTCGTAAAGAGCACCAAGATAATTTGGTCAGGTGCAAAGTTATTATCATTTTTTGTGGTATTCACCTTGAATCTTATCTCCCAGGAGCAGACAATGCGATAGCTTTTGAATTTTTTTCGAAACAGGATATATTTTTGATGAGTTTTTGTGAATGGGGAAACGAAAAGAAATTAAGGACGAGTATGAAAATATTCCCAACATGGGTATCAAAGCATCAAAATATTATGATAGCATTGTGTTGACGAAAAATATATTTACTAACTATCGGAACTTTCAAATCCAAAAGTTTATTTAAACAGAAAAAATGTATTGACTTAATATGATTTTATTTACAAATTTGGACTAAAAGCTGGAAAAAAATTAAATGAAAATTACAGTGTTTGTGTCATTTAAACCGTAAAAATTCATTTCGCTGATTATTTTGATTCCAATAAATAGTCAATATTTGAAATATACAGTTGAAGAGTCCAAATTTGTTACATTTGTGCAAATTTTGTATAGAACATCATTGATATTTTAATGGAGATTAAATTTCAAAACGTTTTGGATGGAAACATTACTGAACTGCAATTAGCTTTGTAATGCCTGATATATGTACATATGTAAAATTTTCGAAAAACAAATAACGTGTTCATCATTTCTGCGATACACTTAACGCAATGAAAAAAATACCATTACCTTTTGAAGGATGATATCATTATATTGATAAGTTTATGAGTTATATTTCACTTTTAATAATTTATGAAAAAATTCAAGAGTGAAGTACGAAATTTCATATTTACGTATTATATTTTCAACACTTCTACGTGGTGTAATTTTTTAAGTTTCCCCACACAATTACTGGAAAAAATTGATGTGAATGTAAAGTGAAGTATTTATTGCAATTTACATGCAATGCAATTAAAAATTTACCACTTCAATAAAAATGAGGCAATCAATAAAGAACGCCAATATTTTGCATTTGGGTGTGAAAAAATTATCACTTTTGTGGTATGGATTTGATGTTCACATGAAAGATACTTAATAAAGGATTCGATTGAGTCATTTAAATATTATACCATGAAAAATCTTAGGATTTTATTTTTTTAGTTTTTAAATTATAGTACGAATGTTTTCTGTTTTTTATCGAATGCTTAGTGTCAATAAATTTTTGACGTTTCATTTACAAATTGTTTTAAATAAATACTGCATAGTAAAACCGTAAATTCGTTCAATATATTTACATACTCTTTTGAGTAGGTTTTTTTTTAAATTCAAATAGCCGTCCTCTAGTTTCACAGAGAAAATTATATTTTAATCATTTCTAAATACAATTCTTTATATATTTATCTTCAAATAAAAATAAATATTGTAGAAGTGAAAAACGTCAATCTTTTATTTTGTCTTTGCTGAACATCGGATACTTATTATCTTTTTTTTTCATTCTCTTAAACCTTTCACAAATTCATGTCTTGAACTATAAAGTCTGTTATCGCTTTCACTCCTTTCATATTAAATTGAATAATTGGGTCTTTTTTCACTTTTTAAAGTAACTTTAATAGATATTTAAACATTGCATCATTTCAAAGGCCTTAAAGCTGAAGGTTACTTCATAAATAAATGAGAACAAGGGTGCTTAAATTATTTTCATAAATTTGTAACATTCGAAATATACACATCTTGTGATCAAAATCTACTCAAAAACATTATTGAAAAAAATATGAAAAAAATAATTAGAATAAACTTCATCGTTACTAAATCTTATTTACAAATTGATTGATTTGTCTGCTAGCAGACGTAGACTATCGACTTAAAAAATATTTGTATAACGACAAAAAGTCCTAAAAAAACATAACGAGATTATAACCTTTACAATTGAAGTATGAACACAAAACTTAAAACAAATATTCATCATAATTTAATCTAAAAATCTGCCAAGAAAAGTATTAAGGCTTACAAATCGGACTTAATGTCTCACATAGTGCTAACAACCACAGCGGACCAGCGATCAAATAGTAAATAGCTTCTTTGCACCTATTCATCTTCCTCCTTCATAAAGTCCTTCACATTTTTCAATTCGACGATTTCTTAGCCCTGGGTTTTATCCGATTTAAATTACGTGAAGTTAATGTTGTCCACATCACAATGAATAGAATTCTCGAAACATCTTTGAAAAGATACGGAAAGCTTATCATAGAAATTATCTTCATATTTCTGGAATATCAAAGGATTGAAGAGTAGAGCTTACGTATAAGATACTCGGGCTTAGTTTTAATGCGATTTAAACATTTTTAAAAGCCAGCAGAAATTTTCATGATATGTAGCATGTTTTGCAGCTCCAACAGCTAAAACCGAATCCATGGAAACTGACTCAATCCTTTACGAGAAAAACTTGTCGCAAGGAAAACGTACGACCAATTAGAAGAAAATCTTTCATTTCTCTCGGTCGTTTTGTTCTGCACAATAAATAGTACGAAATTACAAGAGATGTACATGTCTGCATTGTTAATAAGGTTTCATGATTTCATGTTGTACGTATGAAGACAGTATCATCAATAATTTGCCATTTAAGGAAACATTGTTTACTGTAGTCAACGTAGAGCTACCGAGTCCAGCATCTCATTTGATTTTTGAGCTTACAATTGTACAAATGTGTATTGCAGATACATGCAAATACAAATTTTCAGTCATACCTACGTAAATATTAAAAATATTGAAAAAAATAATATTAATGGAAATGATAAAAACCTAAATAATAAAATCGATAAGAACTAATTCCAGAAAGAATAATTAGTTAATGTAAGGTGTTTTTCGTAGTTATAGAATTTCCAATAGGGATATCTGTCATTGTACCTGCCAAATTCGTTGTCAATTTGACATGATGATATGATTATGTTTAATTACTTTGAGAAATTACAATGTAAAGACTTGCATTCAAACAAGATCTCCAAATAGTGCGAATTTATTTTCAAAATTTTCGTTTTGTGTGCCAAACTTATAGAGCACTTCGTCCAATTTATGGTGCTCATAATTTTCCATCTGAGCACTTCATACGCAATACGATGGAAAGATTCATGTCTACGTATAATCTATTAGACAATGTTCATCGAACACGAGCTCGTACAGTGCGTACCGAGAAATTTATCGCTGCTGTAGACGGTAGTGTGACTTAATGGGTGCGGAAATGGACGAAATTGCCGGTTCTTATGTGAGGAAAATCTTCAAAATGCTTCGATTCCCTCCATTGGATCACTTTTTGAAGGAGTACTTTAAGTCACTTGTCTATGCGACAAAACTATTGATGACTTGTAAGCCAACATTCAACACGTTATTGACGAAAAAGACCAGCTATGCTGGAAAAAATGGTGCAAAATTGGACCGACAGGGTGACCATCCTTAAATGCAGTCGAGGGATCCATAAACCAAAAATTACTTGAAAACATTTAATGGCATGAAACTTGCAAGTTGATAAAGCGAAAAAATTGACCATTTCAATAATATATCTGTGTTTCATTTAATTGAAAAGTTATATGCTACTCAAAAACACCCTATATTAATCGTATCGTCGTAAGGAGTGTGCATCCATTGATTACGTAAGACTCCTGGTAGGTGGGGATTGAAATGAATTTTTACGCAAAGCAATTAGAGCACACATGTAAGACAATCATTATCAATAATCATTTCTTTTGGCAGTCGATCTTAAATGAATATATAATGTTTCCGAATCATATAAAACCTTACGTAAGAAAGAGGAAAAATTATTTGAAATCTTACGAGCCCTAACAATGAACGAACTCAAAAATTTGACCAATAATCCGTACGACAACTCTTAAAGCATCTGGTTTTGTGAAGAATTGATTGTTAGAAATGCAAATTAAACAGAAAAAGTTATTTTTAGAAAAATAATTTAATTTTTGCTTTTTGTTTTCGTAAGTAAAAAAAATATGTGAAAATTGCATCCAATCATATGAATGATAATACGAATGATAATTGAAATTCTTTGTTTAACAGCTTGTGTCATTCAAGTAAGCAGAATTAGTTAGTTTTTGTATCAACCACTTATTCATTATAAATATCAACTGTTTATTATTTTGTATGAATGCATGTTTCGATCATGTATTTTTCATTGGATGAAATTTAAATATTTTTTTAAAAATTTTATCAGTTTTTTTAAATGTAAAAAAGACTGTACTAGAATTATTGCAAATCTGCTTAGATCAGACAAGGTTGGAAAGCCAGGCACACATTTTGATTAAATAGGCAGTACTATGTTGACTACTGCACGGGCCTAAGGTTCGAGCAAAAACATTTTTGACGATTCTAGAACAACAAAAATCGTTACAAGTATATTCAAACATGCACCAAATTGTGAAAAACTTACTTATTGCCCTAAATTTACGCCCGTGCTGTAATTTATAGTCAAGACTAACAGAATTATTTTTAGTATATGGTCACATATTGATGTTTTTCTCAGGGTTTTACGCGGCGCAATCCCTTTTTTTGTTTGATACTGCTGAAGCACTTGGTCGAAACGGTCGCTATCTTGTTTTTTTTTTAATAATTTATATCTGAACTTTTTATCTCAATATATATATACTTTTCAAATTTCAAGTCAATATCTTTAATAGCTGTGTTTCATATACATTTAAAAAGGGCTCATTTTCGCCGTTTTAGTACAATAGTCCCCTCTTAAGAGAAATTTTGTAATATTATTCGTATCAGCCCTTATTCATAATGACTTTCAACGGTTTTTAATTTTTGATTTTTTTGTAATCGTTAAAACTATTTATTATTATTTTTTTCTTATTTTTCAATTTCTCAACAAGTTTTATGTGGAAAATTCTAATAACAGCACAGCTGACGCACGTCTATTGGAAGAAAGGATCATTACGTGAAATCGGTCTTAGACTCATAAGTATATATCATGGTTTCATGAATGCTTTTGATAGAATCAGTAGAACTAATGGTTCAACCTTTGGACTTGCCTCTATTGTGAATTCTACTTTGCGATGAAGTCATGATATACATTACCTGAAATCAAGAGAAAGTACACAAGACGCCAGCGATTCATGTCTTAAGAGTGTAAAGGAGTACCAGCATTCAACCACTCAAAGAAGAAATCCATTCTCAACTCCAACCAAGAGAGTCCTGGTTGTAGTGTACTTTTATTGAACAGAAGATACGAGAATAGTTGAATGATGCTCCAAGATATCAAACTGGTATCTTCATCTCAAAAGCAAGGCAACAGGACGGTGCATCTACATCTCCTGGTATTTCTTACTCAGGCATTCTATAATACGCCCAAGGGAACATTTCATGTTCCTTAGAAATTACGTAAAGCTACGAGTCAACATTACCAATGTTTATTCAAAAGCGTGGAAAAGATTTTCTGATTAAAATTTCTATGCTTCCCAAAAATAATAAATACAAACATACGAATTGATCGTTAATATCCGACCGGGCGATGTCAGGCAAACTAACTATCGTGTCTGGCACTAAATTTATATCAATTAAAATGCAGCATAGCATTAATAACGAGAGGCAATTAAGCTTAAATCTACAGTACCAAATACGAAAAATATATTATTTAAGAAAAATTTGAAAGGAAATATTACTTTTCAATATGATTCTTCTCATTTTTGGTTGGCGCAAATACTAAAATTTTTACAACTAGTAATTCAGCGTTATGTTTATTTCAAAATTAAGTAGAGAACGAATTAAGAACAATGTGCCATACTTTGAAACTTTACCTGAATTTCTCAACTGTTGCCTGCATAATAATAATAACAATAAAACTAACAAAATAGTCAATAAATTTCTTTAGATACTGGAAACAAACAAAATATAAATTTTCCTCCAAATGTTTGAATCGATTATCATTTATTTGATTGAATTTTTTGAACAGAAAAACCTGTTTGTTTTTAAATTAAAGTATTCCCAGAAAGCACTTTAAAATTGCGAGCCTTTACAGATAGCGAAAATTCTAGTTAGAGTTAGGAATTTGCGCTAAGTTTCTTCGCCAACGCATCAACCATTCATTTTATTAATATTGTTAATAAAAAGCACTAATTTTTTTTCAGCTTGAACACAAATCAAACAACAGCTTTAAAATATTTTCTGTGTTCCACAAATAAGCAAGTTTACCACTTATTTAGATAACAAAAGAAACCAATTTCTCAATGTCCCGCATGTGGGAGAGAATCAACGCCGTCAACTTAGAAAACTTGCACACAACTAAATTAAAAGAAAACCACGGAAACCAACAAAAGTTCTTTGCTTTGTAAAACTTGTTGACTCAACTGAAATAAATTCCAATTTTTTCCACATTATTCGTGACATTTTTCCACACATCCTTCTCTCGCGATCCTTTCACCCTCTGTCTGTCTGCATTCAACTTTCACAATGTTTAGTACTGAACAGTACCAACAAGTCGACTGTAGTGCAAAACCAAGTTGAAAGTTTGCTTTCACTAAGTGCTTTCCGCATTTCACTTGCTGAAGTCGTGTCTATCTTCGAGTTCCAACGACCTGTAATCATCACAAAGGTGTGAAAATCGCGTGGACTCTAATTTTTTGTCGTTGTCGCAGGTGTCGTCGTCTGTGGACTTTTTACACCGACAGCACAGTTTTCGCTAATATTTAACGTGCCAGGCTAACAAACTTTCTACAAAAAAAGTGAACGACCTCAGCAAGAGGAGACTTTTTCCTGAACCATTGTCGCTTCCTTGTCAAATGAGCAGGAGTCATCAGCATTTCGCTGCAAATGATAAATTCCTATGCTAATGAGCAGGCCATTGTGCAGCAGACTTGTTATGCTAATTTCTAGAGAAATGCGCTACTCAAACACTTGCGTCATCTGTCTAGCAGTTGAGATACTTCAGCAGTCTCAGAAAAAGAAATTCTTAGCTTGGAGTCCATACTAACATGCTCTTGAAACGGTACTTGGGAGCTAAGAAAATGCATTCACGTGATACGAATGGGTTTAGCGACTGGCAAAAGGATTTGGAGCATACTAAATTGATGAGACAGAGATGTTGGCAATTTCGTGTTTCAGATACTTGTTTCTGAAAATATTTCTTGAATGACACCTTTGGAATGCTTGCTAGGGAAAAAACATACATGTTTGGGTGATATAGTAAAATTTTAATAAATTTTCATGTTAACTATAGATGGAAATTTTAATTAACAAATCTTCGGAAGGATTTAACTCAGTTTTAGTTTAAACATCCAGTGAACAATACCAATATTTATATTTTAATATCATAGCGAAGAATTTTCTTTGCAACATGCATTGTTTCTTGAAATTATCCTACTTTGTTGCTGAAATATACAACTCATATTATAAAAATAACAATAACAATTATCGTAGCATACTACACAACATAAAAAATTATGTTTAAAATTTACTGTTAGCTTAAATTAAAATCTTTAAATTTTACTGCCATTCTTTATTGAATCTACGTCTATTGAGACTGATTCTAAATCAAGTTCAAGTAAAATTTCTTTGTTACTCTTTACAGTGCAATTCAACAGAAGACAGGTGTATTTTTTGATAGGTTTTCTTATTTTGCAAAGCCCTGAAACCCTTAATGAAACTAAACCCTTTAGACCAGGGCGGATCTGTAGAAAAACGGCTACATTTGGCCATTGAGAGGGGACAGGCTGATTTTTGCAGGAAAAGTTTTGGAATAACTCGTATAACTATAATTGATCCATGCTCCGTCTCAAAAAGTCGGTAACATTAAAAACAAGCCGCGAGGTGCGACCCTTGAGGTCCACACGGTCTACTTCCCAGTAATATCTACATAAACATCAATAACATTACAACAATGAGAAGTAATAGTAACAGGAATGAGTTAATATGAATCAAATCGTCTACGGGAGGGTCCATTGATTATGTAAGGTTTTTGGTCGATGAGGATAGATTGAATATTCTCGCGAATCAATCGGTGGGGGCCTTTTTGGTCTTGAAAAATTTTGTTGGTTTTCAAAATTTAAGCAATTTTTTTTAATTAAAAGACTATAAAAACTATTAAAAATCTGCTCAAATTATGCAAATATCTTAAAACTTGGATTGAATTTACAACAATTTTTTTAGAATAAAAGGTATAAAGTAATAGCACTCGTATGAACCCTCTTTACATGGTAACTTTGAATGATTTTTTTATTTTTAATTTAGTTTTTTCATAATCATGGAATAAAATTTTGCCGGTTTCTCTCCAAAAACTGATAAGAATGTATAAATTTTATAAACTGGATCAATGTGCTGTGCAAATCAAGTTAAAAATATTTTCTATGAAAAAACCATAATTTTTCACATTTTCTTCTATCAAATTAAAAAAACGGCTAAACGAATTTTTATAATGTTAAAAACTTCACAAAGATGTTAATACACGTCAACTGACACCTTAATGATGCAAATATTATATCTGGTTCGTGAGATATAGTGAATGATAAAAATGACCATGAAAATCATGATGACTTATAATGATTTTTTATTTTTAATTTATTTTTTTACGTAATCATGAGAAAAAGTTTTGATGAAGTTTTTGCGAACATTGTTTGGAGTACATAAATTTTATAAACATTGATTACTAAAACTTGACAATAAGGTTAAAAATTTATTGTTTTTGAAAAAAAACCTAATTTTTTGCACTTATTTTTAAAAAATTTGAAAACTGCTCCAATAATTTTTTTCAAAATTTGAAAGAATAACACAAACGTCAATACGCATCGATTGACACCTTGTTCAAAAAAATCGTATGTTTGGTTCGCGAGATATAGCGCATGACAGAAATGACCTTCAAACGGGCAAAACAGCAAACCCCCCCGACCGAAGTTTTCCAAAAACTAATCAGCTCTTAAGGTTGCAAAGACGCTTCGATTGACACCTTAACGAAGTCGATACGACTTTGTTTACGTGAGTTATGCTCGTAGAAAAAGTGTCCACGAACGTACGTACGTACGTACACACACACACACACACATACATCTCCCTTTCTAAAAACACTTTATATATACTCTATAGACCTCAAAACGTAAAGAAAAGTTGAAAATTTTAATTTCGATTTTCGAGGCGATTACAAGAACTTCCCATATACTGGGAAGTTAAAAACAGATTTAAAAAATTTTTTAAAAAAATCGTGTATTTCCTGCTTGTCTCCTTCCTAACTTCAAAAGGGTTCATTCCAGAGCAAAGTTGTGTAAAAATGAAAGTTGCATGATAAAATTTTCTACAAAATAAGATTATTTTAAAATTCTAAATCGTTTAACTCTTGCCGCAAAATAGCAATAATTAAAAACAAAAATGGAAAAAAGCCGTTTCTTATTCATATTTTTTTACCATTTCAAATAAACTTAGGACGTTCATAGTTCACATAAAAAAATTTATAAAATGATAAAACAGCACGCAAATTTTCATCAAAATTCAATCAGTGGATTTCACATACCAGCTTGGCAATCAAAATTTATTGAAAAAAATTCAAAATTTTTTGAAATATTGCAAGTCAGAAACGAAAGCCTATGGAAGTTTGAATTTCTTTTAACATATAGAGTAGCATTTTATGCATTGAATGAATTTTACAAAACTAAAATCAAATCATTAAGGCGGCCTCAGGATTTTTTTGAAATTATAAACATTTTTTTTGCTAATAAACAAATTGCATATCTCGATAACAATTAATTTAAAATAAGTTCAAAAAAATATGTAAGAAAGAACTTTAAAGTACACTTTTTCAAAAAAAAATTATTGAATTATGTCCATCAGTTCCTGAGATAGAACCGGTCAAAGGTGACGGGCATTTGCAACGAATTTTAAAAAAATTATAAAAAAGCATTTTTTCGGCTTGTAGTGGAGCGACTTTCACCTTTTTTTATGAGCCGATGTAACTCGAACAGAGAAGGCCTAAATATCACATTACCGAGTCCCGAAGACGCTTTTATTATGTTATAAGTTAATTAATTTATTTATAACAAAATAAAACCACATATTTTTTCCTATGTTGAAGGAGTTTTTTCTAGAAAAACTTCCCAAACATATACTGTTCTATGTACTCAATGCAATTATTGTCATATTATTGCTGTATAATCATTTAAACAACATTTGTTTGAATAAATTAAAAAAAAAATCTTTTTTCAATTGATTTTTTTACGATATATTAATAAAAACAAAAATGCATCTTAAAACTTTGTTCTGGAATGAACCGTTTTAAAGTTAGGAGTGAGACAAGCAGGAAAAACACGATTTTTTAAAAATTTTAAACATATTTATTCCACAACTTTTCCTGCATAAATCAGCGTGCTTCCTCTCAACGGTCAACTGAAAACAGATCCGCTCGGTCTATGTAGTGACATTCATTAGATTGATTTAATTTTAAAACCCATATGAAACAAAATGGTAATGTATAAGCATTTCGAATATATAAAACAAAGATTGTTTTCTTTACTTTGTTTGGATTTAAGTAAATCCACAAATGTGTTTGACCACTTAACTCGTCCTTTATTAGCAGAGAGATTTATAAAAGAAGGTCTTTATATGTTGTTTGGCTTACTTCATTGAGTTTTCGAATGCCAAAACGTAGTAGGCTCATATACATACATCTTGCATTATTTCAAAGAGCATGCGTTCAGTAAAATTCACGTTCCAGCCTATGTTTCGTTTCTGGAAAATATAATACCCTGATTTCTCTCTCTAATCTAATCCAAACGATTCTTCAACGCACACTTTCTTGATGATCCTAGAATTAATAATAGTCGTCTATGAGCCTATTCAACGCTCCCACGCCGCATTCCCACACTCTATTACCAAAGTTACATCAACGAAAATTCCCATTTCAACCCCAACTGAACAGCATCATTTTGGTTCGCTCAATTTACACATCTTTCGTAGCAACGAATCTCATAACATCTCCCGCTAACGAAAATGAGGCTAACCATAAATTATTACCTTTCTTTTGGGGATTCCCTCAAGATATGAGATCATACACCTAGTTGTGTGGGTTGGTTTGGTTCATCCCTCATCCCTTCGCATCAGATATTGCGGAGCTTAATCCAAAGTTGAAATCTAGGTGGAAAATGGAAGTGAAAGCTAAGCGAATCCTCGGGTACACTTCATATTAACATACTTTGGTACGCTCGCGCTACATGTAAAAACACATTTGTACGAGGGGTTGTAAAAAGTCAAGGTGAATTTTCCTTGAGCATTAATCCTGATGCGGTAAAGCTACGAAAAAATTACACAGATAGATAACAAACTGAACCAAATCTGAAAGGGTTAAATAATTCATTCAAAGGAAAATAATCCCTATGCAGTGGGACTTACATAAATGGCAAGGAAATAAATTTCTTTACTAACTTAATGACAAAGCATGTTGTGAAATTTCGTTTTTTAAAATTTGTGTTGATTTTTCAAACCGTCACAAGTTTATTTTATGTTGAGTTACCATCGCAAAATCAAATTTTCGTTTGAAATTTGAAGGGTGGTTCTGTCGTTCATCGAAAAACGATGACAAGACTTCGTTTTGAAATATTTTGCGAACGTGAATCTTTACTGAATGACCATTTTTAGACAGAGGTTTATTCATTGCCGCTATTCATGTAAACTGTAACGTTTTAAAAATATTTTGTTGGATACTTATTTCCATTAAAATTTGAAAACCTTTGCCATTGTTTTCCATTATCATTATCCATTAATATTTACTAATATGTATTGTACAAACTTTCTCAAAAGAAAAGTGGGTGTCTAAAATATTTCACAATTATTCAGACTAGCTTTCGTATATACGGTCAAAATATCCAAAATGAAAAAAAAGCTAGGAAAATGAATCATGATCAATAAAGGAGGAAGCTTTTTGCTGGCTGATATTAGGAGATCTTTTGTGCAGTTCAGATGCTTTTCTGAGGATATGTATGTGGGCAGCATGGCAACTTATAGGGCACAACTGAACTGAGATTACGCTCCCTCATTAAACCTTATCAGTGGCTACAATATCCTCTGACTTCGATGACGACCTTTCAATGTGCATAAACATGGTTGTTGCGGTTTGCTTTCGATAAAAATCACGATAAAATATGAATCCAACAAAACTTTCGCCTCATTGGTCTCATGGACGTTCAGTCCTGGGAGTGAAGTAAAAAACACTTTAAAGTTGTAAACACAATTTTTGTGTGACCTCTCGAAGATTGGAGGTTCTGTGAATGCTGGTATCCTTGCCCAGCTCCGCGTGTAGTGTCGTGGATCGTTTTCTTAGCTTTGGCTTCGAATCTCATAGGTTTATAGGAAATTCAGTCACCGCAATGTCCGGCTTTAAAAATACTGACTAATTGAAATCCATGAAATCGAAAATAAATTTAAGGAGTCTCTTTATAATTTTCAAAAAATCGATTTTTTTATTGCATTTTTGGAAAGTATATATATATACAGAAATATCATATTAAAATTTTATAAAGATCGGAGCAGTCTAACTGTATTTTTCGACAACTTACATTTTGTCACCCGAGCAAGATTATTCATTAAAAAAAACTTTAACCGCGTTTTTCTCGAAACAACGTTTTTCGACGCCGCGTTGATGAACTCTCGGGAACTACTGAACCGATTCTTATCAAATTTTTGCCAGCCATTTTTTATGACTACATCTATAGCACTTTCAAAGTTTTTGATTTGAAAAAAATTTTTGGCCAAAAACGGTGGACAAAATCATATTTTTTTCGTAATTTTTCGTAAAATGGCCACCATTTTGTCAATTTTGCAAAAATCAGAAATCTCCATACTCGCGCTATTGCTATTAAAATACTGAACCTGAAACTTTTTGATTTTTTTTTTGTTTCAGACCAACCATCTCGAAAATTTCATCAACGGCGCACACCCCTCTCATTTTTTCGATATTTTTTCAACCAGCATTTTCATTGATAAAAACTCACATAAATGAATATGTGTGATTTGAGAGTGTATTTATTAAGTGTAACCCCTTTTTTATCAATATTTATAATTTAAACCTATCTAAAAAATTTTTCAAAATGACCCGTTTTTACACTGCTAAAAGAGAGACAAATACCAATGTATTTGCAAATACTTTTTTTCTTAATTTGCCTTGCACTATGAACCCTTAAAACATCAATTATGGATATATCTTCTGCTATACTCTATACAAGAATCTCGCAAGCATACCAATTCAAAATCGCGATCAAGATCAATGCGAGAACCCAAAAGACAGACATTATGGATGTTCCTGCCTGATCTCATCTCACCATGGCTTAATGGTTGCGATGTCGCATGTTTAGCACGACTAGGCCTACCATTTTCATATCTGAACTGGCGCTCAGCATGCTTTCTGAGGTGGGCTTGGGAAGGAAAAAATATGCTTAGATACCATCTATGAAATTTGGCGATTTGACGATTTCATCACGTAGTTTTTCTTGCATTCATACTCTGAAGGAAGAAACAAGCGAGAAAAGCACAGAAACTACTACGAAAGAAGCAATGATACAGAACATAAAATAATTTTAAACAAGTTTTAGTTTGAAAATATACCAATTTTTTGGAATCTTTTTCGACGATGACTTGAAATTGAAATAGTTTAAGCTACTTGAAAAACATGTATATATTCATGATGTTCATATACATGACTAAATTATGAGCCAGCTGAAAATGTACAAATGAAGCTTAAAAAGTATGGGCATATTGGGGTTTCATTTTCAACCACTATCGAAACTTTTTGGGGAAAAAATCATGAACCAGAATTCTGTTTCATTGAGGTGGAAACTATATTTTTACCTGAATTAGATATGTTTATGCTTATCTTCTTAAAAGGATAATTTTTGTTTGAGTCTGATCATAAGAAAATTCTCATTGGTATTCATCTATGATTCGCACTAACTGTGACATCCAAGCACGTCGAGTTGGGATACAGATTTTGAAGGATGAATAAGCTGCGCTTCTTCTCTGGCACGTTGTGAAAAAGCTTATTGTTTCCAGCTACATATTGGTAAGCTATTCATGCATGCTCTGAACACTATACAAACTTTGGTAAACTAAGAACTCAAAGGAGATGCAGGAGTCTTATTACTTATTAACAGAGATTTAGGCATTGGCAATTGGGAATCGGTTGCAGTGAAACTACGACTTCAGTATAGAAATTGATATTATTAATAAAAAACAGTTTTTTTCATGAAAATCGTTTGCGAATAGTTGATGAGTTTGCGTCACTAAAGGTGAACTCATCAAATATTCCAGCGATAAACACTTCAAATGAATGTTCTACGATTTCGACACTTTCAGAGGAATACATATACAAATTGGAAGACATCAATTGTTATTAATCATTCTTAAAATTGAATGGCACAGCTTAAAGCTGTCAAAATAATTATTATATAACAATTCTGAATATACAGTGAATACCAGTGGCGGCCCGTGTAGATGTTGTCTGCGGGTTCTGCAGCTTATGCCTTAGGTTTGTTTGCATTGACATTTTTAAAGACAGAAGGAAAAGGTGAAAAATCTAGTCAATTGATACTATACACTTCGTGCACCAGGTACATATAATTCATAAAATAAAATATGGAATGTACTCACGATTCATAAAAGAATCCCTAGTCCATGATCAGAGGTTAAAATGACGTATTATGTTACGAATGTTCATATGTTGCATTTGGTATTTTTGTAAGTAAGTAAGTAAGTAAGTAAGTAAGTAATCATTAAATTAAAATGAAACAAAGTTGAGGTACAGAATCGCTTGAAAATGAGTTCAAGCCTACGATGCTTGGCAGTGGAAAATTTATTAATTACTTTTTCATAAAAGTCTCCAATGTAATCTTGGTAATTAAATCTTTTTGACTGGAAATCATTGCTAATGTATTTAATCGTTCTTCATATATAGTATTGCTGAGATATGTCTTGATACGTCGTGTTCCGTCGTGGTCAGTTCACTACTATCTCGAAAAACTAGAGGAGTTTGGCATGGTCTCTCAAAAAGTCAGAAAACACTTCTTTCACTACTTTTTTAAGCTCTGCTTCCATAATATGTGTTAATATAATGTATCATGTTCGTTGATGGTTACTAATATTCACATTCTGTTGACTGGTATAAAACCTCTTGTCAATAAAGACAATATGTTTAACGGAAACTAGACCATCTCACGTAAAAACTGTTCTAATCTTTAAAATAAATTTTTAATTTTTGGTATTTTTCTGTTAAATCATGTTATTAAAGTCGATAAATGCCACAAATATCGTCAATTTTTGGAGGAAAACCAAAAATAAATCCATACTCGCAAAAAATACCTAAAACATTAAAGAGCAGTGAAATATAAGAGAATGTCCTATCCAAGTTAGATTGCTGGTGGCGGCCAGATGCAACTCCGTTTTGAATTTATTTTTCGAGCTTTCCACAATTTTCTCTGTGGCACGAAGTTTTCGCCAATTTTTCTTTTAAATTGCCACATACATATGTTTCATATTTCCTTCCCTGTTCCAGCATGTTTTTTTCTACCAGTGCTGTTTTTTAAAAATTGCAGCTGGGAATAGCTGCCTGATATCAAAGCTGCTTATCAATGTTTGAAAACTCCAAAAAAAACTAAAAATTTACATACATAGGAAACTGAAATGTTTAATGCGCAAATACATTTTCCTTTTGTTTCAACACAAATAGTAAAACTGAACTCGGTCACGGCTAGTATACATCCAAATTTACATTTCCTTTCATCTCCCGTAACCTTCTAAAGGCATAAATCGATAAAGAAATACTCAAAGTAAATTGATAAACAGCCAAAAGCAACCCTAAATCATTAACAGATTCATGAAAAATTTAATTTACTTATTCTATTTATATTTTTTCGTGTGTTTCTTCTCGATGGAATCACAAACTACGCAAGAAAGTCAGCAATCTTAAATTTATTGCTCGAAGGATTTGTCTGGGTTTTTTGATTTATGAACTCCTCTTACTTCTTGATACGAGAAAATAGATACAAGAAAGACTCAAAACAATATTTTCTTGTCCATAAAGTCTGTGCAAAGTGTTGCCCTTGACAGACAGTATAAATCCTGTCTTGAATATTTTATTAGGAAGCAGATCGAAGTATATATAAAGTTGCCAACAACAGCATTATTAATCTGAAATAATTGAGATTGGAGATTACCTTTCGGGAATATTTTTCGCTCGTCCTATTACTCTGTATTTTCATTGCTTCTTTCATTATAGATAGTAATATTCAACATCTAAAACTATGAAATAATAAATTAGACAATTTCTTGTGTGCTTTACGATACAGAGATAGGTACTGGGTTTAGCGGTATTTTCAACGAAGCTTCTAACATTTTCATTATATTGAAAATTATTTCCTTGTACTGCATTTACTTCATAAAATTTTCCCTGAAACAGGCGTTGTTTTTGATTCAACATTAATTTCAGACAAATGGTAGCTCAGTCATGCATTATAGATAGACAGTCAATTTTTTTCGATGAGTAGAAAGTTGATTTCGTGATAAGAGTTCAAGGATAAGTTTATACGAAGCACATTTCAACAATTTGATCTTTGGAGCAAAGTCTCCCTGTTGATACGCAACAGCACCACGACTCCCTAAGGCACAAAGAATAATTACATAATTTTATAAATTTCTGGCTTAACTTGAAATGTCCTACTCGCAATTTGAATATTACACCACAAACCCGTTTGTTTGCATCCACAAAAGGTTCCTCAACTGTTGTCGGTAGAATCTGTTTTTGATGTCTCAATAACGGTAGTACTAGATTGACTTCAGGTGAGTCTTTATAAGTAATGTTCAGAGGGACTTTTTTCACTTTAATTGTGCCGCAAATTTAAGCACTGGATCGATCATCTACGTCAGTATAGTACAGCGACAGGGCATCTCATAAGGGCCCAAGCAAAAGTTTTAAAATTTTACTCTGGTTACTTTCCATGCCCTTTTTTATGGTTGGCTATACGATTTTTGAATATTACTGGCAATCATCATTTGAAAATCTGATTAACAAATTGACTTACAGCTAGTCATCATCCTCCCTTCAGCCTGACCCGAAAGGCTTAAAAAGTCCAAGGGGCCAGAAATCGGGAGATTAGATACGATTTATCAAATGTATATGAAATGGTAGACCAAAAATTCATAATTATAGTGTATAAAAAATTTTATTGTAAAAGTTAACCGTTATATAACGCATAGCTGTGATGCTCGACTCGCTGACTATTCTAGGCAAAAATGGAAAAGGTTAAGTCAAAAGCATGCATCCACCCCGTTCGCTATAAATTTGCTAACACTATAAACAATACTTCGCCATTATAGCTTCATGTGGGAATCGAACCATCGTCAAGAGAGAGACGGTTAGGAATCTACACGTACGCTGACATCAGGGAAGAACGTACAAGATACCAGTCGGGTGGCTTCTTCACTACCACCAAGAATGAGCATCATCCAAGGTTCCTGGTTAGGATGCCAGATTAGCCTACACTTTTTGTGCGATTCTGTCCCACAGGCAGTTGAATTCTGTAAATAAATATAACTTAAACAATTTACCAATGTAAACAATTCAATCACCCTGATCAAAACACTAAACAACCTTGATTGCTCAACTTTTCTCTATATTCCTGGCAATGTGCCACACTCCTTAATTTTTTTCTTCTTCTTGAGTGTCACTTTGCGCAATTTACTCTTATAGTGGCGTGCCGATCCTAGCTGCAAGGATCCGTCCATCAAGATCAAGCAAGTCCTGCATGTATCGCATATATGCTTAACATAAAGTATGAAATGCCTTGCAAAACCGATTCGCTATTTTTGCACCAAGGACAAAGCATCAAGCATTTTCTAGTTTCTAAGGATATGTTTTCAGGATATGCACGCCACATACGCGCTTACAAGGACGCTAGGCTACATTCCATATGGAAATTAAAAGACATTTTATAAATTTTAGGACAAGGATTTATCTGGGTCTTACAATGGCTACCAGGATGATTGTGGGACACTTGGCGGAGTGTTATTGCAGTTGAAGTTTGAATGGCCATTTTTTGTAAATTTGACCGATTAGTAAGAATGGATGAAACCAAACCGCAATTTGACTACATGTTCGATTCACTTCCAGGATGGAATTTGGTGAAAGGTTAAAATCACAATAAAATTGTCAAGATATCGTTTAACAAATTTGCGAAAATCCTACATTTACAAGAAATTCATATTAAAGTTTAACAGATGCAGTACACAATAGATCGCAATATTAATTAAATCGTAATAAAATCTCAATTATCTTTGAACTGAAATATTCAAACATTGGCCAAGCATTTTTTCGTTTCAACCAAATAGCCCACGAAAATATTTTATATCCAATTAGCATGAAAAAATTATAAGTGTTTTTTCACAAATCATCGGTAAAACTAAAATCAAACCCACAGTGGAAAAAACATATGAAATGTTCTTCATATTAATCCCTCGGTTTGCAATGGAAATTGTAAATAGTCACCGATTCACAGAATTTTTAATTGGTTCTACTGATATTACTTTGAATGTATTGTTACATACATCAGCATAATTCGGAGGACGGAAATGTCGGGTTTCAGCATTGTTCAAGATAACTTTCATAAATGTTAGTTGTCTCTTAGAACTAAAAAAATGTTGGTTTCCAATGCAAATTTAATTAATTAATTCAACCACAAGCTGAATTCGACCTTGACATGTTGTATAAAAGCTGGATATGCGTTCAATCAAATATAAGAGGATCTCGTTTATGCAAAATTTCCGAGAGGATTTCATAGTATATTGTATTTTTATGATTTTATGAGCTTTCAAACAGTGACATTCTATAAAAGCCAAATTATGATTGGATAATTTCCAAAAGCAGACATAGTTTAAACAAGCCGTGAGGTGCGACCCATGAGGTCCACACGGTCAACTTCCCAGTAATATCTACATAGATATTAAAAATATTAAACACAATAAAAGTTATGGAAATAATACTACTTCAAATAATAAAAATGTACCTCTCATAAAAATTATTGGAATGATTTAATATTAATCGTAACATCTACGGGAGTGTCAATTGATTACGCAAGGATTTTGGTGCATTGGTTTGATTGATTATTCACGCGGATCAATCGGAGGGGGGACAGGTTACAAAGCAGTTTTTTTCATTAAAGTTAAACATGGTGCTGTGAAGACTATTGAAAATCTGCTCAAATTTTGCAAATATTAATAAACTTTGATTGACTTTACAACAATGTCTTTAGAATGAGAGATTTAAGGTATAATGATTCGAATGAACCGTTTTTACATGGTGACTTTGAATGATTTTTTATTTTTAATTTAATTTTTTTTTAATCATGAGAAAAGTTTTTGCTGGTTTCTCTACAAAAATTGATAAAAGTATATAAGTTCTATAAACATTTATTATTACGATGTGCAAATCAGGTAAAAAATGGAATTTTTTATGAAAAAAACACTACTTTTCTAAAAAAAAAATTAATAAATCGTAAAAAACACTTTAACAATTTTTTTAAAATATAAAAACATCATAAAGATGTTAATACGCGTCGATTGACACCTTAATGATGGAAAGATTATATTTGGTTCTCGAGATATAATCAATGACGTAAATGACCTTGAACGTTTAATGATTTTTTATTTTTTATTTAATTTTTTTTGTAAACATGAAAAAAAATTTTGCTGATTTTTTCACAAGAACTATTTGGAGTTTATAAATAATATAAACATTGATTACTTAGGTTTGAAAATCAGGCTAAAACTTTTGTGTTTTTGAAAAAAAACCTAATTTTTGGCACTTTTTTTAAAAAAATTAAAAAACGGATCCAACGATTTTTTTAAAAATTTGACAGATTCATACAAATGTTAATACCCGTCGATTGACACCTTATTGATGAAAATCGCATGTTTGGTTCGTGAGATATAGCGCATAACATGGTTGACCTTCAAGGGGTGAAAACAGCAAACCCCCCCGACCGAAGTGTCCCAAAAACTAATCAACTCTTAAAATCGCAAAGACGCTTCGATTGACACCTTAACGAAGTCGATACGACTTTGTTTACGTGAGTTATGCTCGTAGAAAAACTGCCTGCGAACGCACGTACGTACGTACGTACGTACATACTCACACACACACACATACATACTTCTTTCTAAAAACACTTTATATATACTCTATAGACCTCAAAACGTAAAGAAAAGTTGAAAATTTCAATTTCGATTTTCGAGGCGATTACAAGAACTTCCCATATACTGGGAAGTTAATAATGTTTAAAATTCACATAGAAACCTTGTTGACTGCACCTCCCGTAAAAGAACAAACTGTCAATCAAACGACGTCCTTGCTATACTATTTGAAACGCTGACTTCGAATTATATTTTGGTAGTGTCTGACGTATCCGGAAATTAAAATACATCAAATTTTTAGGGTTTTGTGCCTACATTTTGCTAAATAATCATTAAGGTTCTATTGTAACAAAGATACGTAACTACGAAACATAACAAAGAAATGTAACAGAGATACGTAAAAGTGAAACGCAGCATAGATACGTACCAGATTTACGTAAAAACACTTTGAATATACTTTAAGGGTCTCAAAACGTAAAGATATGTTAAAAATTGGGATTTTCGAGGCATTTTTTTTTCAATTTCAAGGCCATACACAATATGCATGGGCGCGAAATTTGAATTTGAATCATATTATGGTTTATACATGTTCGCAAAAGAAAACTTACCTAGCAAAAAATTGATGGCACCTCACTTGATTTCAGAATTCAAATAACGTTTAATTAAATATTTTCGTAGCAATTCAGTTTGCATAAACTCACATATGTATGGAATACATACAAAATATTCAGCGAACAGAATTCAAATCAATTACCTCAAGATGTTTGTGAAGATCTTTGCCAACCATATTTCACCATATTTCCACTTATTGTTTGTACTACGATGCTTTCATAAATTATTATGCAAGATCTTGCATAGAAACATTGTAACCAAGTCCTTTTGCCTGAAAAGCGCTTCAAATATTTCAGTTGAAAATGTCTAGCGATGTTCATGTCTGTTGATGTATCTAATATCGATAAGCGAAGAAGCAAATACGGTATACAATACTTAACCGTTTCCATGAGAGCTCCATTCCAAAGCTATGATTGAGAATATTAAAGGATGACTGAGCAATGTAAAGCGTACGATTTATTCGACCAATGAATGTTTGACCTCCTGTCGGTATTTTCTCCATTTCTCGGCAATGGATTCCCAACATTGCGGTTACAGCCTAGGGAAATCATTTTTTTCTGTTGATTTTTATAAAGATGAAGACTCGTAAAATCGAACAAGCAGAGTGTTTTGTGGCATTTAGTGGGAAAGGACAGGATTCAGCATTCCATTAACTGAATGAATCGATTTTTTGGCTTTTTTACACTAGAATTGTGTTTTTTCGTCGTGAAAACATGAAATGATGACTGAATTTTCCATGCACTGAAAGCGAAGCATTTCTGATTTGAGTGTTTTTTTGTCAATTTAAACCGCAGAGAAATTGAAAACGCATTCATATTACTTTGGAAAAACTGACCACAAAATGGAAAATATCGACTTTTAGGATTGATTTTTAGATGCTCCACTTATGACTTATTTACATACATAAATATTCATGTTTCATGTAATAGAAGACTATAACCATCTTTTAGCCTATTAAGGTATGTTTAAGACGTTTCCTAATATTTCCTGAGATTCAGTATAATTCATAGCGCAAAAGCACACTTACTACGCTAAAAATATGAGAATACTTAAGGGGTAACACTACTCTTTCGTTAGTAAATAAATTAAAAAACACCAAATCCGCTTATGGTAGTATATTGTATAACTTAAAAAATGCAACAAAATTTTTTTTTCCAAAATGGCGGCCACAGGACCTCGTATTCGGCTGTTGTGTGATCCACCTTTAAAAAGTTACCGGTAACTTTTCTCTCAAACTGTCGCTCCTAGAGCAACAAAATAAATTTTTACTTAAAGTGCATACTAATAACTAGTGAAGTACGTAGGTAGTTTTTTTAAATCTAAATTTTAACAAAATGGCGCTGTTTTGAAAAAATACGATTTTTGACAAAAAATCAGCCGTAAATTGTTTATAAAATTAAATATAAACAATTAATCAAAAAAATCCTTACGTAGTTCACTAGATTTTTGTGCTTCAAAGTTACTGTCAAAATTTCAAACGGATCCATACACTCGTTCCAAAATAATCTTACCGGTAAGCTTGATAAAAGTGATTTTGCGAAAAACGCGTTTAAAGTTTTTGTAGCTGTTAAGTAGTCAAAAAAATAAGCGTCTTATGAGCGACATCTATTGGCCTTCTTGGAAACTATAAATACCTCACGTGATGTAGGTAACAAGACTACTTATTATCCTGAGAGATATGTCGGAGCAGCTGCACCCAGCGGCGCGTGATTCACCGAGGGCGTGCGTGGGGCTCTAGGACGCGGTGCAGCAAAGTCGCTCAGTTAGCTCTTTAGAAATTTTCCCACGCTATAAAACTACCGACATCTTATTTTTATGACTCTAAAGTACAATTTAAGCCAATAAAAAAATCGACCTTTTGAAAATCCTAGAGTAGTGTTACCCCTTATTTCATATGTTTGTACCTCAAGGCAAAGTCTCAAAAACAGCGTTTCAAAATAAATTAATTTCGAAAAGAACTCCTGTTGAGTTTCTACACAAGATTATATGTCTAAAAAAATTAAAGGAAAGTGTAAAATGAAGAACATACTACTTGATATGAAATGTGAAGTATATTTTCTCGAGAATTTATGGTTAAAAGTTGCTTGCCGACATTTTGCCAAAATTCATTTACTTGTTTATTCTGACAGTAGAAACTACCAAATATGGTGCTACGGCTTAATGTTTACCGTAGTGCAGAGTCACACAGATGGTTTCTAATCTAATTTTTATCTGAAATAAATTCTTCATTTTCAGTGAATCAAACTGTAATATCGAAAAATTTGATTGAAAAAGCTCTTATATGAAATCAGCTTCTTATCACTAAGACTTAAAGTTTCAAAGACTATCAGGACATTTCGTCCAGTGATGTAGCAACGATTTTTTATTAAGACTCAACGATTGAGCGATGATTATTGCTTATAGACTGGCACAGTTTATAGCGAACTAAAAATCATGACGCTTTCTTATTTACACTACTACTTTTTATACGCACAAATAAATTTAGCTTGAGCAAGCCCATTCCAAAAAAGAGTTTTGAGTATTGGTTGATTCTGATAAACTCAAACAATGTGGTAAAAGTGCAGGCGAAAAAACTGCTGGAAAGTTGGAGCGAATGACTCCAGTTTAGTTCGTCAGTATGGTTGTTACCAGCCGGAACACCGTTCCACTACCTACTACGTACAAGTCAGCATTTTATGCTCGGGTAGGCGCTTCATGTACGTCATAAGAAAGGCTCCTTTTATCTGTATACCAAGGTTATGTTCGCAAAAGAAACTCGATTACTGAAATTTCATTCAATCGATTTCCTGTCTTTTTAAGATTTTTTTTGTTATTATATACCAGACAGCAGCCAATGGAGAACAATTTTCATTGTAATGAGAGCTTATGAATTTCTTCACATTCAGGTTAGATATATTATTCAACTTGCTCCGCACTGAAATAAAAATTGGCGATCATACTCTCTCTTTTTCAAACACACACACACATACGCTTGCTTCTAATTGTAATAACTACAGATCTCCAAACTACTTTCACTACCCCTCTTAACTATTTTGAATGGTTTTCGTTCTAAATTTTAGTTCATACGAGTTTATTTATATATTCATATATGGATAATATATGCATACATGAAATGCTGCCTTCTTCCTGTTGATTTAAAAGTAATCAGCTATTCAAAGAACAAATATGTATATAAAATTTACTAGACCCAAGGGGTTGTTTTGTTTTCCACCGATTATTATGTGTGTTTTTATAATATTTAATTCTTAGTATTTCACATACATTGAATTTTAATGAGCTTTGTCGTAAACAAACGCTGGGAAATCTTTTATTTTCAAGACTCTAAGTTGTACTGTTTCTTGAAATACATAATTGGCGACAAATACATTTTGAAGAAATACTACTTGCTCTTAAATAATCTCGATAATTATATCCTTGCGCTGTGTGTATGAAACATGAAACTTTTGTTGGAGATGTCCTGTTTGAATCAACTCAGTCAAAATTCATACTCATTTTATCATTTGGGTTGTAATCAGAACGTATGCTACTGGCATTCAAAATTTGGTTGATTTATTTTGACAATTTGGATAAATTCTGTAATAAAATCATTACAAATTGACTACAAAAATGATAAATAAGTACCTGAGTTCTACATAAGGCTTGGTTGCCATCCAAATCTTTTTAAAAGGACAACACTTCCTTCCAAGAACATAAAAAAAAATCGAGTGCTATCACTGTTTCAGTTGGCCAAATACAAAATGAAATCACAAAACGTTAACGTTCATTTGCATTCAAATGAGCTTATCAGAAATTTCAATTTTCAAAGGGACAATTCAACTTGATTGAAATTCACCCCCTCCTGCAATGATTACATGGTCTAGCAAATGAACACGTTCATCGGTGAGATGTATTTATCCCGACTGAATTGCTATCCACGTCGTTGTTATTATATTCTTATTATCCTTGCCGAAATCACGCGTTGCCCGGTGGATTATTCAAACTTGCATTCGTTCCACACTTGAAGTGAACGTTGGTGATTTGAATGCAGGGTGATGATTCCATAGGACATTGTATTTTTTTATCAATTAATCTGAACTTTGTCATATAAGTTAAGATGTAGAGTTAAAAAGATACTATTCAATGCACATTAAAATTTTCATGATATCAGGCAATAATGTTTGACCGTTTTTTTGTGCATCAGAAAAAGAGCTTGAACATTTTCTGACGACATTAATAACGTTAAAGAAAAATTGTGCCGTCTGCTTTCAATTCTTCAATCAAATAAACAGACACAATTTCTTATTCAGTTAACAAAATTATTTTTCGAAAACATCTTTTAAATATATTCCTAAAAAAACTATAACACCCTCAGTTTTTATTTTATTTTCTAATAATGAACGATTTATTAATGCAAATTTAAGAATCACAAAGCAAAACAATTCGTACATTAAATACGTTCAAAAAGTGATACCATTGGATCGGCAGCTCACCATGTAATAATACAGAACACTTATATCGATACCATATTTCAAACAAATCAAATCTTTTATAAGAGGATATAAAAGGTGATTATCTTCTTTCTTTCCTAATTAACTAAATATTTATTGAAGGCATTTATATGTCGGAGCGTCTTAGAATGTTGAACTCCCATGCTAAATAAAAAGTGGGATCTGCCATGTTGAAAATAAGGTGTCAACATCCCAGATTTTAATTTGAAAATTTTGAATCCATTGGATCGGCATGCGATTTTTCAATGCTGAAATAATAAACTGAAACAATTTTGATTGTTCATCAAATCATGCTTTGTTAGGCTGGCAAAAGAAACTTACTGGCGCCACTATGTTTCGAAGCTTGAGGGAAAAAATGAAACTTATGCAATAGCTGTAAAAATGATTCATCATATATTTATGCCATGCAAATACTTTGGGTGTACATTTGGTAAGTTGAGTTCATCACGCGATCCATTGACATACACACAACACTGTATTTTATCATAAGGAATCCATTAAAAACAGTCCAATTTTTGTTTCCTGACAACCAAAAAAAAATACCAGATAAATATTTTATAATCAATCAACAAGTACCAAAGGTGGAATGACGATATTTCACTATAAAAGAGGAAAATAAAGGTGCAGATCGACACTTAACAAAATAAAAATGTGGTCTAAGTGCGACCCTTGAGGCCCACACGACTAACTTCCCAGTGGAGGTATAAAAAGCTATAATTTTCTTTTATTATTAATTACTTTAATAATTACTATTATTAAACATTATTATTCTAAATTAATATAATTACTTTTATTATTATTATCGATTTTTTATCCAACCATAAAAGATTTGGTAGAGGAAGACGTCTCCACCACCTGGTCATCTTCGAACAAAGCCTCGGCAACCTCGTCCTCTTCGTCCTCGTCATCCTTCTTGTCCTCCACTTCGTCCTCAACCTCGTTCTTCATTTCGGCTTCGGAATCCACAGTTATTATTGAGGGTATTTAATTATTATTTACAATAATCATTCGTTATTAAGAATGTTTGATCGTTACTGAATAGTTATAATTGACTTTATATATACAATATCAAATTATAACTAATATTATTTGATTGTTATTAACAATATTAAATTATTTATAACAATATGCAATTATTAACTGCATTACCGTCTCTACTCCTGATAATATAAGTTTGGAATTTCATAAATTAATCTTTATTTTTTTGGAAATAACATTTTTTACAAATTTGATCACAATTTTGCTAAAACGCACAATAATAACAACATTACTATGAAGGTATTTGGTATCTTCACGAATTAATAGTGCGTATCAACAGTTTAAAAATAAGCAATTTTTAGTCGTTTTTACAGTTTTTTCATCCTAAGTAAAAAATGGCTTCACCGATTTTGCTGAAAAGTCATTCAGTTCTAAGTTACGTAATTACGCGTCGTTTAAACCAGTCCCATGTCAATCCGATCTTTGGTTCTCGAGATAATCGAGACGAAAAATAATTCCGAACGCACATACGTACATCCGTACATACGTACATCCGTACATACGTACATCCGTACATACGCACATACGCACATACACACATACGTACATACACACTCACAGACATCTCTCTAAAAACGATGGATTTGGATTCTAGAGACCTTAAAACGTGGAGATATGTCAAAATTTGGGATTCGCAAAATCGACCCCATTACAATAACTTCCCATAGGGAACTGGGAAGTTAATAAATATTCCGTAAAATCTGCAAGCATGAATAAACAGTGAAAATTAAATAATTTGAATTTTTGAACCATAAAACATACATAAATATTTAATTTTTTGCTTTGATCTCGCTCTTAAGGGAAGGGTTCGGTTAATTCGTACAAAAAAGGCATGCTTTTGTGAATTTTTTGTGACGACACAGTTAAAATCTTTGTATCAAAACAAATGATACATTAAAGTATGACATTCGAAGAATATTGTATAAAATTTTCACGATGAAATATCAAAAAATGCGATAATGGCAGCAATCATTCGGACGTGTCTCGGAAAAAAGTAGAATTGCGGTACCCCTCATAACTTGGTGCTGGATCAAAAAAGTCGGCTAATTTGTCACTGTTAAGTGAAAATTATTAACAAATTTGAAAAAAACTCTCCAGCGTTACCTTGTAAATTATGTACAAGATAATGTTCAAAATTTCAAAAAGATCGGTGCAGTGGTTTGGATGTTATGAGGGGCACCGACTTTGAAAACGTGAGTTGTGGGGAAAACGCTTTAAAGTTTTGAACACTAAAAAATCTGGTTTAAAACGTTCATAAGCGAGTTTTATCATAACTTCATCAAATTTGCTCCAAACGACTTGAAACGTTGACATAATATTTTAAAGATATTATGCATTCAGTCAAAAAAAAAATTAAAAAAACCCTTTTAATATCTTACCCCCCCCCCCCTCCAAACAAAAACTTTTTCATGATAATTTTCGATGATTCCCAGAAATCATTTAAATCACACTTAGATAACTATAAAATCATTACCAATCGATTTTTTATTAAATTATCTCGAAGCCCACCTTATTTATAGTAATCAAACGTGACTCTTTCGAGTTTCCTAGTCATCGCACTAAGCCAAATCATACTTTTTAAAAAAAAATGTTATTTTAAAATTTTCAAACACAAACAAAAATGTCTCGTTAAAATTTTCAAACACAGACGAAAATGTTGCCTTAAAATTTTCAAACATAGATGAAAATGTTATCTTAAAATTTTCAAGCACAGACGAAAATTAAAGATGATTCTTCCAAAATTCAATATCAAACAAATCCTTGAATCTTTAAAAAAATATGCTATCATTTCTTAGTTATCAAAAGTACTGAAAACTGTTATACAAGAACTAAAGCGAGATTACGCCCGTAAACAGAAACCAGCCTGGACTTGGCTCACAAGCCATAGAGGTCACCAGCTGAGCTCATTATTCTGAAGGCTAATGGGTGTGATATCGCATAATATACGTGGTTAGGCTTCTCATTCGTAACTTCCTCTTTTCATACTAGTTTGAGTTGTTCGTGTAATTGATCGACAGTTGATGCGCTTTGATGGATTTCGTCCTCATAAATCATGAGTACATAAAATATAATAAAACGAAATAAAAATATTATTTTTGGTTGTCAGAAGAAATTCTTCAAATTTTTAGATAGGTTTTTGCTAAACAAAAGCCAAATTAAGTCTAAATTAGTAAAATTTCCATTACCTACAATTTATTTGTACGTAGGTATATCTTAATGCCCCTTAATACATAAAAATAAGTGTTCTTTCTTTTTTCGTGTAAACGGCAAAATTATTCCAAACTAGATTCAAAGTTTAATAACCAAAATAACGCAAATCAAAAACATCGGTTCTTGTAACTTTTTATGTGTCCATCTAACATTTGACTGTTATCATTTCTTCGAAACTAAAGTAATTTTGATGCACGTTTTGAATTTATAATTCATTAAACACAAATTGAGTTGAAACCTTTTTTTAAATATCGCTTATTCCGCCATTAAAACAAGTGGTACCGCTGACGGCAACAGTTGTTGGTGGCAGTCATCTAGACATCCCAATGGAGTTAATGGTCGTATTTGATCGTTTTTACTGAATTCACTACATTTGTCTTTCAAAACACAATTCCTAAAAACAACAATGTTTTTGTAGCACTATTACATCAAATTATCATGAAATAACTCAGAAAATATCACTAGCTCACAATAGAAAGGCTAAATCCCAAATAGTAACCATATAACTTATTCTATTATTCTGATTCTTTCTGACACGATCTGAAATTACTCACAGGTCCTTTCCAGGCGTTTACAAGCAACTTTTATTCAAATAATAGTAATGATTACCTCCAATTTCAAGTTTTTAAGTAGAAGTGAGTATCTAAAGCAAAAATTTAACGTATTAAACATTGATAAACGTTTCTCAATCGCGCTAATTAAAATAACGTCGCATCAAAACTGTGAATTCCATTCAGGACATGCTCACACATATTCGTCCTAGAATTGATTTTGGAACAATTATTCCGTAACGAATTTCTTATTAGTTAGCCAAAATATAAGTGATCCCTAATGACTCATTGACGCTGACTCAAAAACTCCTATAAATAAACGATTATTTGAAAACATCTCAAGGTTTTGCATGTCGCAAACGGTTTCGTTATTATTTACACTTTTATTATTACTATTTATTTATTATTTTCCCAAAAAACATTTAAATTTCTTCAAAATATAATTTTTAAAACGAAGAAATAGAGGAAAAAGCGCAAAACTGTTACAGAATTTTTAAAATCAGGCGATCATGATTGCAACAATGTCATTATTCATTTTAAATTTTGAATGAGTTTCCATTTAGAGCTTGTCTCTACATCTCTATAGAAAATACGTGCTTTTATATCCAAGAATGCGCGAAACCATGAAAAATTTGGAAAAGGGGTGTATTTATTGTTGTTAGAGACTTCACAGATTCTATTTTTTTAGAGACATTTTTTCAACCCAAACGCAAAATCACCCTGCACCACGATACATATCAATTTATCCAACTACATGGATACAATAAACAATTCAAGAATTTATTCATTGCGTGTCAATGAAATCTTCAAATAATTTAGATTTCTGTTTTGATGCAACGTGAAACCTCGTCCTAGAACTTGGATCCTATTTATATTTGAGAGTAATTTGTCGTTTTGGATATCAATTCAAATAATTTGCGATATGCGAACATGAATGGAAAGGAATAATTTACCTTGTGAAGAATATAAATAGTCTAAATATTTGCCTATTAAACATATCAGCATTGCAGTTTCCTGAATGAAAGGCAACATTTAAAACTGAAGAATTTTCAATTTGAATTTTTTCAACGAGAACAAACACTTGAGAATATTGCAATACTTCCATTTGCTGAAAAACTTCAATATATTTTCCTGAAACTTATCTTTTTTTGCCAAAATATGTGAGTAGTGCCTTAATTGAACTACTTGATACTCGAATAAAAACAATGGTATTTAATTCAAAATTCTATGATAATCTTTATTCTGCAAATGACCCGTTTTCTACTTCCTTCATAACATTCTTATTTTAAGCCAAAATGCAAATGAAATGGATCATATAAAATACTGTCTGATATGAACTGACAAGAAATACAACCTCTCATATACTTTAAATAAATTAAAATAAAATTCCAACTACATGTCATAAGACCATGAATAAATTTCAAAGCTATTCGCACACCCACACTTTTACTAAGAACAAAATATATACCAAAGATAAAATGTGAAGGAGGAAAGATTTTCAACGAATCTAAAAATTATGCGGTTTGAGATTCTTTGTATGGATTCCTGTTGAAGTATGTGATAGCACTTGTTCAGGAGTGTAAGTATATTTATGTACATAGATGTATATGCATATATACAATTTTGCATAGCTAAACTCAAGAAGCTATTTTCGTGTGGCTCCTGGAAAATTCATTTATCCTCTAGTCGTCTAAAATGAGAGAATGGTATCAGGACTCTTGGGGTTTAATATGAAAAATTGCTTTAAATTTGCATGGAAAGAATATTCGCTTTGACAAAATGTCGGAAAGAATTTATCCCAGGCGCTAGATGTTATAAAACTATTCCTACAAAATGAATGTTCCTATTTTTATGGCAGCTAAATTACATAAGCGCTGAAAAGAAGAACGATACAAGATCTAGTGTGAGAAACTTAACTGAAATATCCCGAATAGTAAGAGTGTCAATTTTTAATAACTTCAGCTGATTTTTAGATACTATCCAGACACCAGCCAATAAAATTAAAATACTGTTTCTTGAAAATAAGCAAATATAATTCGAAACTTCTTGTGTCAGTACGTTGCACCCTTATTTCAGTTGCTCACTAACAAAATTCTGATATCTCTTTCTGAAAGCTAGAACAATATCCATATAACTTTCAGACAGCAAATGTACTTCACGATATTAGGATCATGACCTGAAACCTAACAGCACTCAAAAACCCAATAATTCAATCATGAAAATGAATTTCATGAGAGCAATATCTCAATCTTTGCTGTTCGTTACATGCTTGCTTTTTCGCCAGCTTTATGCATTGGAAACATTAATCTACCTCAACTATTGGCAAGGACAATTCACCATTGTCCAATGTCCAAGCAAGCAAACCATAATTTATAGCCAAGATATTGGCTTCCTGCATATTATCTTTGACTACTGTATTGTTACATGTGTCATCCAATAGTCGCACTAAAGATAAAACGAAAACGATTCTGATTATGCTCTGCTTTAGAAATAATGTAGCATCAATTGCTAGATCTATATATAACTATCAATTGCCATTGATCGATGTTTGTAAAGTGCTGGATTAATGAAGGATTTATTTGTATCTGATTCGAAGTAGGTGTGGAGGAGTGTTTTGAAAGAATATCTTACAAGTAGAGGCTCCGACTTTGTAGTCTCAGATTTGGATGAAATTTGGCACACAGGTAGAAGGCGTCAAGGATATTCGATCCTTGAAATATTAGTCCGCAACACTTTCCTCTCTTTGAGAAAAACGCCTCTAAAGTTTTTAGCGTTGCTCATGGATAAGTAAGTTTTGTATCTGACAGAAGCAGTGCAGTGTAGATAGCAGCGCTACTAGCTTGGGATGTAGGGGTTGTGTGTTCGATCCTCGGTCGGGGTATTGTTTTTCTTTTTGAATAATTGTCGTCGTCATGTGTTCGGTCACCGGGGTGAGTATTGTTTTTTCTTTGAATAATTGTGTATTTAATTAGTTTAAGGTAAACCAGTAATGTTCAACTACAAATACATTTATTTTTAGAAACCAACAAATTATTCGTTCATTTAGATCTTACTAAAAACTCATTGTTGAACGGTTGGATTATTAAAAACTGTTGTAATCGAATCAAGACTATAGTTGACGGTAGAATCATTTCTTGTTCCTAGAATCAACGACCTCTTCATGTTTCATCCTCGCCAAAAAGCAATAAACCAGGGTGGCGCCCAACGTGGCTAACCACGTAGTCTATGGTGTAGAGTAATTGTGGCATAAAGTAGATACTAGGAACGTAATTTTTTAACAGTTCCATAATTTCGCATTACTGTGCTCGAAGTGAAATCTTTCCCGGATGGTCATATAGTCCTTCGTTCCTAGAATCCAGTTTTTGTTGTCTCCTGGCCTCAATGTCAAATTTTAGTATAATTTGCATACCTATGGAACTGCGCCTTTAAGTCTATCGTACATCATGTCAACTGAAGCATTTTTAGTAGAATCAAAATATTTGAATTCATTGTCTTTGAATTCTAGGAATTCCGGAATAAACCCAACTTTTTTCCTTTTTTTGGTACCTTATTGTCAATTTTAAGTTAAATTGAACTCGCTTCGTATGTTTTTCTCCTTTATGCCGGAACATAGTATTTGAAAGTTGATCAAAATGAACTTTTGAGCAAACGTGTATTTGTTTCCGAAATGTCAAAAAGTTACGAATATTCATAAACTAAATAAGAAACATTTAATTTACATTAATTATAGATTCCAAAATTTGTTCTCGAATCACTTTTTTAAATCTTTTTTTTTAATTAATCATTTCGACCCGATTTCTGCGTTACATTTTCGAGAAAATCTAATATCCCCATCGAAGGAAGTCTCTAAATGCTGTGTATAATTTAACTGAAGTTCATTTACTTTATGAAAATAATTAATATTTCCAATCATTTAAGGAACAAGACATCCTAAAAACCTCTGTAAAATATTTTCAAAAAATGTTTCGCGCTTAATAGATTCGTAATTTCTAAACGGATATGAATCGAAATAAATTTTAGAAGTTTTTTTTCCTCAGGATATCTTCAGTTTTTACAAATACATAGCAAATTTCAGCCGGCAAGTGAAATTTTTCTTACAAAAATTTGCTAGATGCTTAAAACGCAGCAAAAATCAGTATCTTAAAAATCTTCAAAATAACGGGTGAAAAATATTTAGTCAAAAATGGAAAAGAAGCATTGCAAAAAATTACTACTGTGAAGATTTTTTTGGAATATTTTGGTGTCAGGATGTGGTTTACTGACTCAAATAAAATAAATTTTATTAACTAGCAATGCCAATCAATATTTTGAATATAAAACACTTGTAAGTATGACAATTCGTGGATTTTATATATCCAAAAATAGGTGAGTCCCTACTTGTATATGTTGTTTTGCTCTTTATATTTATCGGAAGGAGAGGGAGACATGCAATTACTTGAAAACTACAAGTAAGTCTTTCCGAAACTCATATATTGATAGCAAATATTCTTGCTTCATTTACGAATCCAAATAGCAAACACAATGCACCTGTTGAATATTTCATTTCAAATGATTTATAAAAAAACTGCAATAGTGAAATTATTTCATTTATTTTAGAAAACTAAACGTGAACTCGTAGCTAAATAAATAAATATAGGCTCGAAATAAAAAAAAACATAAAAGCGCTGAGATTCGAATCTTAACTGCCACGATTAGGTGGCAGACGCTCCATGCCACGGAAATCAATTCACAATCTGTAAATCATTTTCCATTTAAAAAAACATTCTCATTGATCATTTTATGTATGTTTAAAAGTTACTTTCCTGCAAACAAAGGAATTTTTTCCATGAAACTCAGAGTATTAGAAAGATGCAACCATCGTACATTATTTATTCTTGTCTTCAAAGAATTTATCCTCAATCTTCAATTTTTTTTGATTTTCTTAATTCCTTTCCATAGAAATGAAAATGGATCGTTCAGTGGTTATGTGATACGTTGAACCTTCTAAAGTATGGTTTGGAAACGTGCTCTCTGATCGCACTTCCGCAATCCTACATTTCATAATTAGCTCATTTTATTAATCATGATTTTTGCCTGTTTTTAATATTGTCGTTTTGATTTTGTAAGTAGAAATTGAAAAAGCTAATAAAAAGTATGAACCTATCAACTCGAAATTATTTATATTCATTCTGATTTTGAAAATTTGCGCCTGGAAAGTCAACTTTTCTACTAAAATTAAATTTCACTGACGACATGAAATGGTCTTAACAATTTTATTGTTGGCAAAGAATTTTTTTCTCGCTCTGCGTAGACGCTGGGATTGATATATGTACATATAAGTCAACAACTAAAATCGGCAAAATTTGGAAGTTTTCTATTAAACACTATAAGAGTGCTAGCTTTCTAGTTCTTGAATTTAAAATAATTAACAATAAAGTTTTTTTCGAACCTTTCGAATATCATCAATCATTCGAAATTTCATTCCTCAAGAGATCAGAAAACTAATATGTCTTCAATATCCACCGCAAAGATATTGCAAATTAACAATTCCACACAGACCATGCTTGACGCCCCAAACCCCACCCGAAAATTAATGGAACTTAATTTTTGCCGATGCCGTCCTTATACACAACTGAAAATTGCAGACCAATTTACATAAAGAATCAGCCCGTCTCAAAGAAGAGGGAGGTCAATGAATCCGATAGCGAAGACTTATTTACCCGGAAAGGCAATTAAAATTAAGGTCTTTTAACAGTTGCGGAAGCCCTCACGAACAGACTCAACCATTTGAGTGAATGATAACCCCTAATAAAAATAACCAAAGCAGCAATTACAATTCTCGGCTCGTTGTTCATCGTTGTTCGGAATTAGCCAAAAATTTAATTTAAATCAATTCATTTCCCAACAGGATATCCTTTTACATAATTGATTGGCCACATTTAAATGTAACATTGACTGCGCTTAGTGGAGTTTCAGGGTGGGAACTAAATCATGCGGAATCAGAGCAGTGGTTTGAAATTGAGAGAACAATAGTGAAGGGATGGTGGTAAGCATTCAACGAGGCCAACGGTTGTCGATCCTTATTGAGTTGAATAGCTTTTACTACAGGCTCAAATTCATCCTTTATTAATGACTGTGATGATTATGAGTTTCTTTATTCATTGATAATTAGACCGATAAGCAATAAATTTACAAATTTAATTCTGGTTTTGAAGATTTATTGATGGGGAACCGCGTATTATGTGCTCATAAGCAGACCACAATTTGGACCAACATCACACCAAAATAAAATAGAAATAATGTGGCAATAAATTTGATAGTTTCGTTCAATGATATTAACAAGTTTTAAGCCAGTTTTGCACGTTTTCAAGAAAATAATGAACGTCAAATTCTCGATCCCCTAAAAGTAAAGTTTTCGTTGAAAATTATTTCAATTTCAGAAAACAAACGTGTCTTCATCATAACTCAATATCTTTAAAAGTTATAATTATTTACTTATTTAAAATACTCGAAAAAAATTGCAAATTTTCATCAGTAAACTTATGATCCTTTGAATTAGCTCAATAATATCAAATATCTTTGAAATTTTAAATATTCAATTAGTACTAATATTTAATTTGCTTGAATTCACATGTGGAAATTTTAAAGCAAAACATGTGTAATATATTTACTAAATATCAGATATTTTTCAAAAGTTTATTTGGATCAATGAAATTTAAATGACTTTTTAATTTAATTTTATTAATTCATGCATCGAACATTTATGCAAACATTTGTTTTCCAAAAAAATTCACGAAATATATTCACAGCAATTCGCAATGAAATTCTATATTGTCGAAAAATATTTTCCGATCAATATTCAAAAAAATCCCATAATCAATGCCGATGAAAGAATTTTTCGATAAAAAAATTTCTAGAAAATTTTCTGGCTGCTACATTAAAATAAAAAAATCATGTTTTTGAAACTGCTAGATTTAATTTTAATTTGAGAAATCAGGAAAATTATATATCATTGAAGGTGACGATTTGAATTCAGCAAAAATCAGCAGATGACGAGCGTCGGTAATTGGCATAATTCAGATGGGACGAAATGGAGTAAAATGAGTCCGGTGAACTTTTTTTTAATTCGAGACTGGTGTGTGTTTGTCAAAGTGGGCGTGTCTTTTGTTACTTTAGAAGAGCTAAATTGCAGATTGCTGCGGATTGTGGATATGTGTGGTTGTAGTTGAGCCAGTAGAATTGTGTGGAGTTGTGAATGCATCCTAAAAGTTAAGATTAAGAAGAACTGTAAGTAAATTTTAAAAGTGTCGTCGGGCCAGACAGTTTAATTTCGTTTAGAAAAGCTACTTTAACGCTAACAAATTGCTTGTTATTGGGATGACTAATACGTCACATTGTATTCGCTCTCAAGAATTTTTACAACTCCTTTTGTTCAGCTTAAGGGGGAAAACCACTGTAGGATTTTCAAAAAATCAAATTTTATTTTGTTGCTCTGAAGTATACCCTATCACCATAGAAATCATGTAGCAAAGTTTCATATAGTGGAAAAATCTCTAAGTGTTAGAAATTTTAAATTAGCCTGACGCCTCTCACTGCTCTTTCGGAGCGCAATCCGCGCGTTTCCCCGCGCGCTGTTGGTATTGAAATTTAGAGCAATTTTAAATATAAATCTTTCAAAACTGTACACGTGCTCTGTTAGTTGAAAGTTAGCAGAGAACGCTGAAGTTCGTATTTTGCAGACTAGAGGTATATCAAATTTATTCATGATTTTTATTTCGGAACAACGTTTTTCACTGGCCGGACTCCTTTCTCAAACAATTTTTGTTCGGTTTACTTGAAATTTTTACAGTATATTCAAAACTAGTGTCTGCAAGGAAGTACGTAGAATTTTTTTTAATGTTCCACATTTCAATTGTTATGAACGATTTTCGATCGTTTTTTTTCGTTTTTTTGTCTTTTTTTTCAAAATGACGCCATTTTGTCAAAAATCAATTTAAAAAAGAAACCTACGTACTTCTCTGGCTGTTATTACGCTTTGTCGACAATTATTTGTTTGATAGCTATAACCTTAAAAATTTAGGAGAAAACGGTCCGGTCGCGAAGCCATGAAAAAATAAGGCGTTTCTGGAGAAATGCTAGGGAGCCGCCATTTTGTTTTTTAAAGTTCTGAAAAAAATTAAAGAGGATGTCAAATACTTGTACAATATAGATCTTTTTACCAAATTTCGATATGTTGTTTGGTTTTTGAGAAAAAAATCCCAAAAATTACTTTTTTTTACCTCTACAATGGTGTTTCTCCTTAAGTAAACAAACTCAATCAAACAAACCAATTGAAAAAAACGTGGCTTTGTGATGCAGCATCGGATCCTCTCTGAAAATCCTGCAAGGCGGTACTAACTAAGTACGAAACGGCAAAGAGGAACTCGTCATCTCCACAGGCCATAGGAAGCAAACTCCATCCTAAGGAGCATCTAGATCTCGTGTACTCCAATGAGGGAGACATCACAAACAGAGTTGTGCTGTAACCCATGGACATATTATACTCAACGAACAATAGTTATGCTATTCACTTAGATAGAAGCTACTTATGCATCTACATCCACTCCTTTCACTTAATACATCACTCCGTGAGAACACACATTTTCCTTCGTATTCCGTATACTAAAGTCAATGTCCTCACCATCAAATTTTTTAAAACACACGTTTACAATACCCTTGGCTAGAAACATCCTAAATTCGCACATCGTGAACTGGTCAAGGATTTTTAATGATTCACTTGGCAACAGCAGGAGAGCCTTGGGAGTTGTACTCATGTGCTCCATACATGGTGGAAAAGGATCTTATTAGCCTCACAAGATCCCTCGTTTATCTTTGTACCAAAGACAAAACATCGATCCAACTTAATTCCCTATTTCTGAAAATTTGTTCAGGATACTGATTTTTGTTTACAGTACGTAAATTCAAAACCAAATTGTATACCTTATGATGAAAACATATCTGTGTCTTATTTACTTTGTTTTTTTTTTATCGAATCACTACTTTTGGTGAAAATTGGTTCTATAAGACAACCGTAGGCTATATTCAACATTTTTTCACATTAAAAGTTCCAGAAAAATCCAAGCTGAAATTCATAAATTGTTAGAATGCTGCGTATTCACTAATTTTGATGGTGATATCAACATAAACTGAAACTATCATAAAATATCTTAACGCAATGATGGCACCTGCACTTGAATGAAAAATGAAAACTATGACCGACTTCAATCCCTTATTTGCATTTCTCATTCCTATTTCTAACATCCTACAAGTAACTTTCCCCAAAAAAAATCTCAGGCATTCTTTATAATTTTTTTTAACCCAGGAAACTTTTCCATTTTGTTGAAACCAAAATGGATTTTCGTCAAGTGACCGCTGCAAATAATCAGGCAAAAGTCACTTTACCAAGTCCTTCAACCATCACAAGATTGTTGCCATTGCTATCACATAGGCACTAGCCGAGTAGCTTTCTTGTCTGAATAAGAAGTAACGAGCAGTTTGTAAATATATAACACAGTTAACTGAAGACAAATGTTTGCTAGATGGGACCGCAACTACAAGTTGCCACATTCTTTGGATGATGGTGCTTTGAGAAGTCACTTCGAAGAACTTTGCCAATGAGCATCTCTTGAGTCTTCCACATGAAAGATAACTTGGAATAGTTATGAAGATAATACCTCTTTTGTCCGTACTTTATCGTCTTCACTATCATAGAATATTTACTGTTTATGTGTGCTATGTATAGCTCAGGGAATGTTTTAGAAATAGACAAAGCCTTACACTTCGTGGACTTTTGTTGCCTCACTGAATCCACTAAACTAATTTTCCTTGAACAGACTTGGTTTGATATGTATTCAAATTTTTTATAAGACATTTTACTTGTTTTTGTAAAAGTGCTTGAATAAGCGACAATATTTTCCAATGGGGAAACATAAATTATTCAGTGGAGACCTTTAGCAAATTTAAAATGTATGACTTTAAAATGAGTTACTTTAGAGTTTTGGGTATAGGTACTTAGAGAATTTCAGATGCTTGGATTGTAACGAAAAAAGACAAAAGAGTGCATGTGCTTTGTGAATTTTTCTGGAATTATTAAAAAGTTACAGTATGTAAAATCCTCATTTGCGTTGAATTTTTCATACAGAAAATTCACTTACTTCATCCTTTTAGTTATCCTTTTCAATTTAAATCATGTCACGAGAACTCCATCCATAACTCCCGCATCCTGTTCATTTTCAACGCATCAAATATAAAGCGAACAAATCTACTTGAATGTGCTTCAAAAGAAATTTCCATCTTTAGATACACCCATAAAATTGTTGAAAATATTTTACGCAGCAAGAAACTCATTTAAGGAACTATTCAGACAAACTCCTCATAATAAGGAACTTTCAGGTTATTATTCAGATCACGCCTGAAGACAAACACAACGACAAAGACACACGTCACCCCATCCCTCGAGCTCCAGCGTCTTGAACGAAAGTTTGTTTTAAAAATTTCATCAAGTTCCAGGGAAGAAACGCCTCCTGGCCTTCCAACAAAAACACCAGGACTCCAGGGTGACTTACGAGGTTTCACTTGATTCACCAAACAAAAAAAATGTGTTCTCGGCTACACAACATTATGATTTTAAACGAGGATTCAGCACACGTACTATTAAATTGAAAGCCGTAAATCGTTCTAGTTGTCTATTATTTACAGAATGGAAATCCTTTCCTTCTCGAGAATGAAGCGATTATGGGGGAATACAAGAAGATGAATGCGGGATTTTGTGGACCATGTTAAATTATCCACTAAAAATAAAAATTTATGCGAGAGCGTATTGTGTCAAGCATACATATACACGCGGGTCTTAAGTTTTCCATAAATTTTATGCATGCTTTAAAAACATTTTTATGGTATACGAGGCATTTAAGCTTTAGTAGTTTACATAAAAGTTAATAAGGATGTTGATTTATGGAGCGGCGACCGTAGGCTGTCCTTTCTGAATACTTGTTTTGAATTCGGTCAAAGCAATTGAAGAGGAAATTTCACGTTGGGTTTACTCGCACTTTGCAATTGGGAACAATAGAAAGAATTTGTAGAGTTCATAGCACGAACAAGTTTATTATACTATAATAGCAATTGTTGCTTTTGAATTGTCGCAAAGAGAACAAACTCGGATGAACTGAAAACAAATTTATTTTATGTAAACCGTAGAAAAACCTGCAGTCTTGAACCATAATATATAGAAAATCTTTCCAACTGAATTGGTTTTTCTGATGGAAGATACATTTGGACTATCCGGGCTCGATTGTTGCATTTTCAAAAGGATTGTGAATCATGTTGAAATTTTTGACGACCCCAAGAATTTGTGTTTGTAATGAAAAGAGAAAGCAGAGCTGCCGATGATTTTGCCCTGAATGCCGATTAAGCATTTTTCATCAAGCAGTGGAATTTATTGGTGAAACTTTAGCTGGAAAAATTTCAATTTTTCCCTTTCAACCATTGAAGAACATTCCAATTTTAAAATTTGTGGTAGAATAGTAGACTTACGTATAATAATCTATGTGCTAATAGTTCCACGACTACAAATTATATTTTATTTGCATGAGATTTTTTGCATTGTTCAAATACATGCAATTTAGCAAAAAATCTAAAGTAGTTATTAGAACAAATAAAATAAAAACGTGCATAAAACTTCTCCTAGTTTAGAAAATTTCAGAATATTTTTGGTGACAAGATATAGGCTTTTGCAGAAACTATCAATATAGCGTGCATATCAGGGCATATTTTTACCATGTAATTTTATGAATGTTTATTTGCTTTTCAATAAGTATCAATAATAATACAATAATTAATAGTATTCTCACTTCTAACTATGTGAACGTTTCATTCTAGAAAGTTCACATTTGTAAGTATTTCCCTTGATTGTGAATGCACTAAATCATCAGTCTTAAAACCAAATAGAAGTAGTTTTGGCAACAAAATTATTACGGAAGCCAACTTTAGATATTAGGCAAACTTTTGTGATAATATAGAACCTAAGTGCCTTTTTCAGCATGAAAAAACATTGAACGATACAATTTCAGTTTTCACTCAAAACCAGTGAAAGCTGTTGAATTAATTAAACAACAATATAAAGTCAAAAGTCACGTACCACAGTGTGCCCGCGATTTTTCCCAACTGATGTGAAAATATTCTTTTCATTCAAGTTTTTACATTTTCCATGCCTTACGTGACAAAATTCCAACAGTATTTTTTTGGGGGGGGGGGAGTTGAGGTCAGGCGAAGTCTTATCTTAGCCATTAAGTAAGTCATTCATATTTTATGTAAAAATGTTAATTTAATTAAAAAGTTTTGCAAGTGGCACTTTTTCACTGAAATGCCGCAAGTTTTAAAGAATGAGTGAGGTGAATTTATCGTCTTAAGGATTCACTAATGGAAAACATGTTTGAACTTTTCACAATGTTTTTGTCAGTTTTGAATGGCGCACTGTTGACCATTTCTTGCAATTAAGTAGAAAGTTTTTAAGATTTTATACTCCCTAGCCGTTTCTTTTAAGGACAGAAACCTTGACATATTCAAATTATGGTACAGAGGTCTGACAGTGAATTTTATTTTTAGAAAATACTATTCATGACGTTTGAGCCTTGTACGTTTTAACGGAAAAATAATAATTTTATTGTGAAATAGGTTATATTTATTTTTTTGGTTTATTTGATATAAACATATTTTCTCTCAAAATTGAAAGCTTTTTAAAGAAAACACTAACGAAACAGCAAATATACTGTCGTCATAGCAAATATTTATTCATTACCATAGTGTTACTGTGAAACCCATTTATCAAATTAGGTAGTTAAAATAATTAAGAAACTTGTGCGGGGAAACATTTACACCTGTGTGCAAAATAAAAGCAGTGCCGGTAAATCTAATCAAATTTTCAAAAATAGATAGTTTCAATATAAGGAACATTATAAAATGTATAAAAAAATATCGAAAAGATAATAAAGTGTTTTAAGGTGCCCCTTACCTCAAATTTCATAATGTTGATAAACATATTTGAAATGGGCTATGCAAATAATGAAAGTTGTTCAACATATAACCAATAATGATACAAAAGCATGTAAACGGGAAAAATAACACTTATGAAGTTCTTCATTAATAGTTCATTGTATAGCCCTTGTTGGCTATTACTGTAGCACGTCGACGTGGCATAATGTTTGACAACTTTCTGGAGTAATTACATTCCATGCAGACCCCCCTACCCCTCAAAGATAATAAACCATCTTTGACTTTGCTATGAAAACACCCTGATTAACATCAGTCCATAAATTCTCTATGGGATTTAGATCGGGTGATTCAGCTGGTCAGCCTATAATTTCAACCCTATTGGTCGAAAACCAAGTCTTGGCTAAGTGACTGATATGTTTTTATCATTTCAGAGGCATATCTGCTTCCGAAACAAACAAATGTTCGCGTTAATTTTGGCACCCATCGTGGGTTTCATCCAAAATATGGGGACAGGCCCATAAAATGAAAATGACTCGCAAACATTGAATCCTGCCCGTCCCAGCTTAGCTGTCTTTGTGGTTTACCGCGGATCATGAGAAATATTTGGCAATCTCCTTAAGTGTTACCTTCTTCCTCGATAGCCAAATAATACAACTTTGAACTGATCAGTCCAAATTGGAAGCAGACCAATCATTATGGTCTCGTGTAAATTTTAGCTTATCTCGAATATGTCCTTTCTTTAATAATGGCGTTTTTCTCGAATTTTTTTCTTTTAATTTTGCATGAATAAGTTCTTTTTTGGCTATGCAAGTGTTGACATTTAATTTGAGCTCCTATTTAATACTTGTTGATGTCAAGAAAGGGTCTTTCCGTACAAGCCGAACCAGCTTTGCGATATTCCATGTGCTACGTTTCCCTTTCATTCCAGAAGTTTCAGACTTTCCTTCCCATTTCTTTGAATTCGAGACCATTTTACTGAGGCAGCCAAGTGTAAATTTATAAGTTCTGCCTTCGAAAAGCATTTTTTTAATAAAATCTCTTTTTTCGGGACAACAATGCTTAGAGCGACCGAATATTTCTGAATGGAAGATTTTACACTAAAAATAATAAAACATTTAAAACCTACCAAATTCCCTTGTCTTTGCCGTATCCTACCAGCTAAATAGAAACAAGGTTTTCACGTAATCAACTTTGATTCACTATCCCTGCTTTTATTTTGCACACTTAAGAGAGGGGGCCAAAGTGTTAAAAGGTTTTTTTGAAATGATTGCATAATATCTCAAAAATATTATGTCAAAATTTCAAGTCGATTGGAGCAAAATTGACGAAATTATGAGCTATGATAAAACTCGCTTATGAACGTTTTAAACCAGATTTTTTGTGTTCAAAACTTTAAAGCGTTTTCCCCACAACTTACGTTTTCAAACTCGGTGCCCCTCATAACATCCAAACTACTGCACCGATCCGTTTGAAATTTTGAACATTATCTTTGTACATAATTTACAAGGTAACGCTGGAGAGAGTTTTCAAATTTGTTGATAGTTTTTATTTTACAATAGAAAATTAGCCGATTTTTTTTGCAATAAATTGCGTCTTTCCCTTCAAAGTGTTCCAAAATATGAAAAATTGAAATTTTCAAAAACCCTCCCAGCGTTACCTGGGGAAAACTATTATCTAACGAATAAACTTTCATTTTTTGATTTCAAATGATCAAGCGCCAAGTTATGAGGGATACCGCAATTCTACTTTTTTCCGAGACACGTCCGAATAATTGCTGCCATTACCGCATTTTTTAATATTTCTTCGTGAAAATTTTATACAATATTTTTCGAGTGTCAGACTTTAATGTACCATTGGTTTCAATACAGAGGTTTTAATTGTGTCGTCACAAAGAATTCGCAAAAACATGCCTTTTTTGTACGAATTAACCTTACCCCGCCCTTAAAAGAAACACTGTCTCTGAAAATTAGGTTGTTCTCCCGATCTTAAGCCTAGTACACAGTTCGGTTCTGAGCAGAAATTTGTATGAAAATTCTGCAGTTGCAGAAATTCCGCACAGAATTTCAGACTCAATTCTGCAGAAGCAGTCCACAGTTTTCTGCGCAGAATCTTTGAACTCGGTAGATGGTAGCACCGCAGCACCAAGTACTCTCCACACTTTTCTGACTTGAATTTTAATTGTTTCGACTTTTTTTTTGATGCAGAAAGTTGACGTTTGGCAATAGCTGTCATTAAAACTGTCATTGAAGTTGTTTCGAACATCAACAACAGCCGGCATTTGTGAAAAGATAATTGTTTCGTGAATAATCTCCACTAGTCTCCATTGTCAAATTTCCAGCAGCAAGTTATTTACGAAATGTGGAGACATGCAGAATTTTCTGTTCTGAATCGAACTGTGTACTAGGCTTTAGCGTCAACAAAAAAGTGAAGCAAATTTGTTTTATTGATCATAAATAGATGGCTCTCAACTGCAGGAAAAATCTTTGTTGTAATTTAAAAACTAAAACGCATTGAGTGTGCACTGCTATTATTTTGCACACAGGTGTAAGTCCAAAATAGGAGGTTCCTTGAACATAGTTGCAGGCCAAGGTGCCTGGCCTTATGTAGTCTAGCAACCTTCTCTTAGAAGTCCGTAAACCTGAAGGGCGAATACTCATCGGATGTCGATCCGTTCTTATCAACAGACATTCTCATGAAGGAAGGGTTGAGAAAACCAAAGTATAGAGGAATGTTTCAATGACTCATTCATACATCAACAAATTGTTAACTGTACCTTTTTCAGTCAGAAAATAAGTCCTCAAGAAATATGTGATAATATTTCTGTTTTATCATGATGAAGCTGAGGCTAGAATCCCTTAAAAACAAGAATTCTTCATAAACTAATCCAAAAAACTATTCAAATAAATTCTTGGAATATGTATTGTGAATCAATGAAATTTTAATTAGAATCGTTATTTAAAAATTTCAAACAATTCAAATTTAAGAATCACCAAGAAAAAAATCAACCTTAAATTTCACTAAATGTTTTTTGAATAAGACTACTATTTCAAACGTCTCCGAAACACTTAGAACGAGAATTGTTAACAAGAAAATCCAGAAGAATTTCAACAAAAATTTCACGAAAATAAAATATTTGTAGAAAATTCAATCTCCAGTAAAAATGTATCCATCAATGATTCTATGCATTGCATTTTTAAAGAAGAAAGTCGCATAAATTAAACGAAAAGTATGAAAATTTCATTGAAAAGTACCCACTGAGTTAAATGTGCTCGTTTCAACAACAAACTATCGAAAAATTAAATGATTTTTAAATATCAAAAAATATTTAATTTTCAAAAAAATCGTCAAATTTTCGAAAGCTTGTCAACAAGCAATTTTAACTTGTTTACGAAAATAAATTCAAATTTAAACTGCAAAAAACACGTGGAAAATTATAAGAAAAGTTACCAACCGTAAAGTATTTTTCATTAAAAACCATCTCAAATTCAAATGTTTGATTTTATAAAAATTTTATGAGACATAAAAGTTATGACCCTTAACGAATAAGTGTCACATTTGTTTTGAAAATCATGCTGTAATTAATATTTCAAATAAATCTTCACAATCTTCACAAGATTGTGAACAGGAAATCTGAATATTTTCGGTGCGTTCGAAGTGAAGCGGAAACATTGTAGCATAAAATTAAAGTCCGACAATAAAAACCATAATTCGAACTAACAGAGTAATGTACACTTTAACATATCAAGAAGCAGACAGAAACGACAAAAATTTTTTATTCATGTTAAACTTGAGTGGAAATTAGAGAGGAAACCATATTTTGTGTACAAATATTCCTTTAAATTTTGACTGGAAAAATGTTCAGCTTCAACGTATACATTTGAATGCTTCTATATATTCGTACATTAAATGTTCATTAATGATTTCTTTGACAAAATAACTTGGAAAATGAAAACGTTATCATTTCGAAGAAAACAGTAATCACATCAGAACATTTTAAGAAAAGGTCATGGTGCTTCCCCATCAGCAAGAGCTTACTTTATTAGCTCGCGTCGGAAAACTTACGTTGGCGTAGGCTTGAATTCATGCAGGTTGTATGATGAAAATAAATGAACTCAATGTCTTGTGTTTGCATTTTTTAAATTTTACTTAAAGCTAAATAAAACGATGCTATTACACTCCACCACGATTGAGTTTATTCATCCCGAATTCCACCTTCTTGTTTAATTTTCCAAGAATCACCACCAGGCATCGTAGTAGGTAGACTTTTTCATTAATATTTCGTCTATATTTTCAGATTTTGTGAGATTTTGTCATTGCTCGTAGATGATTTTCCAAGTTTTCAAATTAGAACTCTGTTATTCTCTATGATAGTATCTTAACTTCAAACCAATAGCAATTAAGTAGAACGTGTTTAAATGGTAAACACCTGATCTCTTTGAAAATTTTGTTGCTATTGGTAACAAACAGGTATGTATATCTTGATTTCAGCCTAGAACGATTATCCTTGTAGCATAATATAGACATTCTATGGAGCATCTGCTTTTTATGGGCTACGTTTTCCATGGCTAAAGAAGACGATGTCTAGCTACCATTTTGTTGTATTCAAATTGAAAACTGGTGGCGAAAGATACAGGACAATGAGCCGCTATGGATGAGCGTTCATGCCACATGCTCATTATAATGTTGAAAACCTGCTTCAGGGTAATCTTGATTATGGACAAGAAAGATGCTATTATATGAAAAGTTAAGTGAAATTTATTGATTGTACAAGATTTTAGGTGATTCGCATGAAAACCACCACCTGTTGTTTAAAGCATTCATGGTTTGAAAGGAGCCGGTGGGCATCAAGAACGTTACTGAAGCTTTGCTAATTGATGCGAATAAATTAGTTTGCTGTCCAGAAGCAGATCCATCTTCAATTAAATAATTATTACATTCAGTTACTCTATTTTGAATTTTCCTGCTTATGTAACGGCCACAATCTTAAGTTGTTCAATATTCAACGAATGTATACATAAATCTAGCAAAAGTCATTTAAATTTATTGCAACGTGTTTATACAGTGAAAGCGATATGATCTAGTGCATAATCTCAAAACTAATTGAACACGAAAACGTAGTATACGGCTAAACAGCATTGAAAATTTAATGAACAAATAATCGTATTCGGAAGACCCACATTAATAAACTTCTAGTTACTAGAAAGAACCAAAAAAAAAGAATTGTACATAGTACCACACAATATCATACTTTCTTTTAATTTTAATAGTTTCTTTGAACTTCCGACAAATAAAGACATGAAAACCAAGTTAATATTTCCTGTTAAAAACCAACGAACCAATTGATTAAGTCTTTCAATTTACTAATTGAACGATTCTGAGTGATGAACGTTCATCATTTGAATTACCAAACTACTACTATTACTTCTCATAAATTCGAAATATGGAATAATTAATTGATGCTATTTAATTTATATATGGTGTAATTTATTTATGGTGGTAAAGTTTTTCCCTCAAGCTATAATGTTTATTCGCAACGATACTAGGATATTTCCTATGCAAATTGTGATGACAACGATATTTGATAATTCTATTTGGCTTTTGCATAGTTGGTAAACGAATCTCATTATTATGATATCTAAATTTTCCTGGCTAACAACCACAATATATGGCGCAGATTAAAGTTATCCAAACATTTACTTTTATACAAAACTAGAAATATGAACAGACTTTACCCAAATGAATTTTATATATATATATATTTTTGATCATCATGAAAGGTTACAGAATTTAGAGTGGAATTCAGGAAATAAGTTGTGGGTTCATATTTATATCTTCTTCATCATAAAGATGCAACTTCTCATAAACTTTGACAATTTTCTTGGTAACTCAAGCAAAACAGCGATTTTTGAGAAAATAATTCTGTGTGTTCTGTGAGACGAGCACTTGAACTTCCTTAAACCCAACCGAGGCAGTAAACTTTCAAAAAGGTACGGTAGAAAAATCGACTTAAAATTTCAATTAGATATCTTCACCATGATTAATGAGTTTCAGGACATTAAACTTTCACCTCGCGATGTACCGTCGCTATCTAGAAAATGTAAATCATCCTTGATTTCTTCGTCAACGTTTCAGCTATTCACATGATTCTATGAATCAAAGGTGTTTACGCTTCAACCTCTGCGCTGCGAAAATTCTTCAACATATTCAAAATACGACATAAAGATGATCTAGCATCAACTTCACGCAATAACAAACTACCAAAGATAAAAATGAATACACCACGATGGATGGATGGATGGATGATACCTACTTCGAAGCAAGTCCTGAAATATGTATGTATATAGTGTTACATGCCATTCTAATGAAATCTAATTAAAAGTAGTTATGCTAGACTTTCAACGGTCTGCGATGTAATACGACACGCCAGGATGCCTGCTTCAAGGGAATATTTTGTGACAAAAACGCAACACAGCACGTTCCCGAGGAAAATGATAAATGGTCTCGTATTAACGCCACGTTTCAGAAGATATCTGAGAAAACCGCCTGGATATAACGTAGCAAAAATTGTCTGTTAATGGCATTGATACTGTGAGCGAACATCAAAATTGAAGTCAGAAAACGGCATCATAACTTTGAAAAGTTTATATGAAACTTCAATGAAAATAGATTTATCTTGTAACCTCTGGTTTAATATTGAAGAGGATGATAACATGGTTTGCTTGAATTGATGTGTCTATATTATGTATAAGTTTAATATCATATAAATGTCTCTTTAATATAAAATCGAGCTTGACGCAGACCTTAACACTAAGCTTAAATTATTTCTGAAATCTAGCTTATCGTCATCTTACCTGGAAACTACCAAATCCTGCAGATAACGCGCAAGTGCGTCCCAGATTTCCACCCTCCTCCTATGATATAATGTGTTTTCGTCAGAGTATTTGTTAACTCTTCTTCTCCATTGTATATATCCTCCACCTTTATCCCTTGTAACTCTCCTTTATAAATCTTTCTTTGAGTTTGTAACCTCGTTTTGCCTCTCCCTTAACCCGTCATCTCGTGCTATCATCTGCGGTGATTTCAATCTTCCCTCTATCGATTAGCACATTTTTCCTCATTTTGAAATCATCTCTTCTAGTCGATCATCCAACCTTCTCTCCATTTTCTCATTGTCGGTTTTTTACCAATTCAACCATGCATTTAACTTGAACGGTCAACTTCTTGACCTTGTTCTCTCGTATATTGTTCCTGATAACTTAACTTTAACCACTGCTCTTCTCCCCTTTGTTCGTTAAGACTCTCATCATCCACCTCTGCTGTTCGAAATCTCCTTTTGTTGTTCCAAACCTCAAAATAGGCGCAGACAACTTAAATTTAACTTTTGGAAATCGAATTACATTGCTTTGTCGGAAGAACTCAAATCGGTCAACTCGGCATCTCTCGTTAAATTTTACTCTCTTCTCTATGATCTTATCTCTCGCTTCACTCCCTACCACAGTCGTATCACGATTACTGATCCTCCCTGGTTGACCCGTGATGTCTTAACTATCTTGAAATTATATAAAAACAAGCTTTTCGGCTTTATAAATCCAATAAATCTCCGGAAAACTATACTGCCTTTTCAAAACATCGTGCTTCAGCCAAACTGGAAATTAAAAGAGCAATGCGTTACTAATTCGCTAATATCGAAAATCCGCTGCGTACAAGATTCGACTCCTGAAAAATCTGCGAGATATTTGCTGAATTTTTCTTCGTCAATATATTCTGCTTCCATTCTTCCAATTTCTTTTATTACTCCTTTTTGTTTTCCACCTATTCTTTATTTTATGTCGACTGACCCAACTGAAATCCAAAAATTAGTTAATTCTTTAGATTCCAGATTCCAGATTAAATCCTCATCCTCCTCATTATGTGTTCTACTTTCTTATATTTTTAATGCCAATTTTTTCACCGTTATCTTCCCCATTATGTGGAAGTTGGCTAACATTTATTCTGTACTCAAGTCTGGATCCTCTTCCAATGCTTTATCGTCCCATTTCGTTATTTTCTTGTCGGCCCAAACTCCTTGTACGCATTGTCTACAATAAAATATATGAAGCTCTTAATTGTAGACTGGCACCATTCCAACACGGATTTGTTCCAAACCGGTCAACCAATACGAATCTCCTTGAACTTACCCAAACTGTTGCAAAGGCTTTCGACAGTCGTGCCCAAGTTGATGTAGTGTATACTGACTTCAGTAAGGCATTTGACACTGTCAACCTTAATGTTCTTCTTCTGGAACTAGCTAACTTTGGCCTGTTTGGGCCATTACTCTCCTGACTTGAATCCTATATCAGTTCGCGCTCATACCGTGTTAGTCTATGTGGAGCATATTCCTCTCTCTTCCACCTTACTTCCGGCGTTCTTTAAGGGTCTGTTCTAGACCCTCTTCTTTTCTTACTCTACATCAATGACCTTCCCTTAGTCTCAGTGTCTTCTATATGCTGATGACTTGAAAAAAATCCGAGTTATTCGCTCTGAAGAGGATTGTATTGCTCTCCAAAGGGATCTGAACGCGATCGATTCTTGGAGTCAAACTAAGTTACTCTCTCTTAATGTCCAGATATGTCACAAAATGTCTTTCTCCTTGAAGTCCAGTCCAATTGATCATATCTATACATTAAACGATATTCTACTTTCAAATAAAAGATCTGGGAGTGATTTTCGACCATAAACTTAAATATGTGTCTCACATTGTGGCTACAGCCACACGTGCCTCTCGTGTCTCCGGGTTCGTATTAAGGCACTCTCAGATGTTTACTGACATTTCCTCCGCCGTCAACCTATACACCAGCCTAGTTAGACCCATCCTTGAATATTGCTCGCAAGTATGGTCACCACACTGTCAATATTTGGATTCTATGATTGAATCAGTACAGCACAGATTCACTTGTTTCCTTATCTTTAAATTTAAACTTACATATATGCCATATGAAGAGCGACTTTCCTTGCTACAACTTCCTAATTTGCAATCCCGCAGACACCTTTTAGATGAGTGTTTTCTGTTTCGGCTGCACCATCATCAATTAAACTTGGTTAGAGAATCGTATTACAGAACGTCCTGACAGATCTGACATCATATTTATAATTCCATATGCTAGGACTGAGACTTTTTACCATTCGCCGATGTTGTAGTTCCTCGTAATCACAATACTCTGCAACTTGGTTTGTTTCCTCACTCACTATGCATTCATAAGCGGAATGTAAAGGGTACAATAACTAATTAGTTTAACTATGTGTATTTCTTTTCTTTTATTAACTTCCCAGTATATGGGAAGTTCTTGTAATCGCCTCGAAAATCGAAATTGAAATTTTCATAATTTCTTTACGTTTTGAGGTCTATAGAGTATATATAAAGTGTTTTTGAAAAGGGAGATGTATGTGTGTGTGTGTGTGTGTACGTACGTACGTACGTACGTTCGTGGACACTTTTTTCTACGAGCATAACTCACGTAAACAAAGTCGTATTGACTTCGTTAAGGTGTCAATCGAAGCGTCTTTGCAATTTTAAGAGCTGATTAGTTTTTGGTATACTTCGGTCGGGGGGGTTTGCTGTTTTGCCCGTTTGAAGGTCATTTCTGTCATGCGTTATATCTCGCGAACCCAATGTAAGATTTGCATGATTGAGGTGTCAATCGACGCGTATTAACATTATTGTGATTCTATCAAGTTTCTAAAAAAATTCTTGGAGCCGTTTTTTATTTTTTTTAAAAAAAGTGCAAAAAATTGGGTTTTTTTTTAAAAAACAATAAATTTTTAACCTTATTTTCAAGTCCAAGTAATCAATGTTTGTAAAATTTATATACTCCAAACAATGATTGTAAAAACGACATCAAAACTTTTTCACATGATTATGTAAAAAATTAAATTAAAAATTAAAAATCATTAAAAGTCATCATGATTTTCAAGGTCATTTTTATCATTCACTAGATCTCACGAACCAGATATAATATTTGCATCAATATGGTATCAGCTGACGTATATTAACATCTTTGTGAAGTTTTCAACATTATAAAAATTAGTTTCAGCCATTTTTTTAGTTTAATAGAAGAAAATGCGAAAAATTTGGTTTTTTTTTCATAAAAAAATATTTCTTTACTTGATTTGCACTGCACAGTGATACCAGTTTATAAAATTTATACATTCTTATCAGTTTTTGAAGAGAAAGCAGCAAAAAATTGTTCCATGATTATGAAAAAAATTAAATAAAAAATAAAAAATCATTCATGTAAAGAGGGTTCATACGAATGATATTAGTTTATATCTTTTATTCTAACAAAATTGTTGTAAATTCAATCAAAGTGTTATAATATTCACATAATTTGAGCAGATTTTTAATAGTTTTATAGTCTTTTAATTAAAAAAACTGCTTAAATTTTGAAAACCAACAAAATTTCAATCAAATTTGCATTTGCGGTATCAACTCTTTGAATGGTAAAATGTTTTGTAGTCAATACTTTGCAAGATCATTTGCTTTAAAAAGCTTTCATCGAATAAAAAATTGTAGTTTTTAGTAGATTCATTCTTTAGTAATCGTAAGATTTCAATAACCATCATCATTTGTAATACATTTCACTTTTTACATGCAATTGAACCTATTTTTGACTGCATATACAAAATTTTCAAGACCAAAAAGGCCCCCACCGATTGATCCGCGTGAATATTCAATCTGTCCTCATCGACCAAAAACCTTACGTAATCAATGGACCCTCCCCTAGACGATTTGATTCATATTAACTCATTCCTGTTACTGCTATGAATACCTCGCATTGTTATTACTTAAAGTAGTATTATTTTCAAAATTATTATTGTGTTTAATGTTGTTGATGTTTATGTAGATATTACTGGGAAGTTGACCGTGTGGACCTCAAGGGTCGCACCTCGCGGCTTGTTTCTTTTATTTTTATCTTGACTTATACTTGGATTATGTAAGTCTGTAAGACAAATTCTTAATAAATAACTAAACATAATTTTTCACATTCGTGAGTTTCCAGTTTAAATAAACTAGATCGAGGTCGCATCTCGAACATTTCTTGTAAGACACGTGACTCTGCTTATTGAATCGTAGTCTTCACAATTTCATACTATAAATCGAGCAAAACCTTTCAAGGAACTCGATTAAAAGAAAAATCGTATTGGAAATAATGGTTAATCAGATATCTCTCTTGAGAATCATTTGCTTGCTGATTGTTGTCAAAGACCAAAAGGATATCAGCTTTCTGACACTAAAAGTCTTCATCCGTATCCGTATCTCTGCTTTCTCTTTAATTTTCCAATTTTAATTAATGCCACTTCGAGGAGTCCTTCGAAAAGTCTTAAGCTTGTCTGGAAACAATGATATTTACGTTAAAGATTTCACTTTGATGAATTGAAATTTTCAAATACAAAGCACCAACGTGGGCACATGCTTTGTTTAATGATGGAAAGTTATTCTCTTATTCGCACCATTTTTAAAATGGATTACCTGTTGTTGCCATAGAAGCTGCTTGTGCAAAACTTTTAAGAGATACCTCTGCTACTTGCTATTCTGTGTAATGAATAAGAGCATTGCCAGAGAAAGCACTGCCTCAAAAGACATATGAAAACATGTAACGGTTGAGTTGAATCAAACGGAAAAAATACCATTTCCACACTCTTTTAGTTTTCCATATTTGCCAGCAGATATTTTCTTTGATTCAAAAAAGTTAGTATACTTTTGAAACGATTGCTATGTCATCATTCGGTTTGAGTCGCAGCAAATCCTTTAAGCATCTTTTGGAGCATTTGTCCGGTCTTCGTTCGTTTCATGGGGAACACCACCTTCGATGGCATATGTTATGATGTCTTACGAGAACTGCATTGTAATAGTAGTACTTTTGCGGCAACAACTGTTTATTCCCAGTTGATGCAAAAATTTTACATCTAAATTTTGAAACTATGCACATACCAGTCTAATCTAAATTGTATTCTGTTATCTATCAAAAAATTAGCTTAATAGTTTTTTGTAAAAATTTGTTAATACTTATTTAAAACTAACAACTGTAGATGCTCTTGCAGTTCTAGCAGCCTTAGTAGTTAAAGCAACTTTAGGAGCTCTAACGCCAGGAGTACTTTTTGGTTTTCAGAAAGGAAGTAATGGATCAAAATTCATGAACTTTAACAACCTGTCTTCCAGTCTTTTCATGGTTCACGTTTAGTTTACTCGGTTTATATTTTTTAGCCAGTGTAGCCAACGGTTTAAGATTGTTAGTATTCCACCATCTCAGTTTCTTTTTCTTGTAAATCATCTACATTTTCAAGCTAGGAAGTACTTTAATGGCTCGCAGCGTTGCCTCAATAAAACGATCAAATTTTGATTCGTACTTAAGTCTTGTTTGACGAACACGAACATTTTTCGCTGCTGGGTAATATCAAATTTTGTTTTCAAGATCCACTGCAACTGCTTCACTCTTTTGTCATTCTGAACAGATACCTCTATTAGCTTTGATAGAAATTGATTAAATAACAAGACTGGGGGCTGTATCTTACCTTTTTCCTGTATCTCCTCTTGTATTTATGAGTGATCCTACACAAAATACTCAAACACCGGAAGACTTCATTTGGGTACTATATGTTAAACCCCTCTAACCTTGATATCCATCAATTTTTACTCCATTTGTACAACAACACATCCAAATCTGAGTCACACTCATATCTAGCATCTAAACGATAAAAATGTATTAGACTTACTGTCGAAACCAAATCCACTTTGAAAGATTTATTTGACATCTTTTCTCAGCCAATCTTTCAAATTACTTATTATCAAAGAAAATAATTACGATCAACTATGTCCTTGTCCTTCCGCCACTAGCCATGACTTCACCAACCAATGTGGTAATAGTCTATAAATCAGTTTTGACAAGATAATTTCCATGCTAAATGGAGCAGTAGTCAAGAATGTCAGCCACAAATTAAAAAACTTTTCCGGCTTGTCCGTTTCAAATGTTGATGTCGAGAAAACGGGAAAAAATTCCACATTTGCCAGCTATTATCCGCACGTCCAAGAAAATTATGCTAGGCACCGAGAGCCGACAGCTTTTCTTGATGATTAGCTAAGGAATGTTCGCAATTTAGAGAATTCAACACCACCCCAAAACATAATATAGGACTTTTGTTTTTGAACTCGGGATACTTAACTTGAAAATCACTATTAACTTTCTTAACAAATTGCTGGACGACACTCATTTCCACTTTGAATTTTAATGTGTAAAGTAGCTGAAAGGTCATTTTTGGGAAGAAAGACATTGAGATAGAAAAAGGGAGATGAAAGCAAATATAAATTGGAGCAATGACGGCTATTATTACTTTCGAAAGGAGAATTTGGGTAAATTGTACTTTGAATTGAATCAATCAAAAAGAAAAATTGTAATTTTTTTTCGGAAGATTGCAGTGCTCAGAAGTACGAGGGGGGGGGGACCCAAAAGTAACGGAAAGAGGATGGTGGGGGGACGAGAGAGGAAAGGTTGGGTTGTACAGTAGAGGGTTCCAAGCGGTGACTCTATATAAGTCAGTGTGCAATGTCTGGTTGCTGTGAGTGCATCTGTTCGTCCGTGGGAATTTTTTTTGACGGCCGGGAGCAACGCGCGGCTGTGAAATTTTGTTTTCTGTTTAAGAAAACGCTCGCGGAAACTCTTGTAATGCTTAAAACAGCTTATGAAAGTGATGCTCTAAGTAAAACACGTGTCTACGACTGGTTTTCGCGTTTCAAAAATGGAGAAATGTTGATTAAAGACCAACCTCGTTCTAGCACCCCTCAACTTCAAGAACGGACAACAAAGTTGACAAAAGCAATGCTTTTGTTCGTGAAAACCGTCGCCGAACCATCGATCAACTTTGTGAGATATCTGGAATGTCATGGAGTTCGATTTAGAGAATTTTATCTGAAGATTTGCACATGAGAAGAGTTGCATTAAAATTTTTTCCTCGCATTCTCACTGACGACCGAAGAAAGTGTCAACTTCAGTCTTCTTTTGAACTACGAAACCAGTTAAATGAGGACCCAGTTTTTTTCTAAAGTCATAACTGATGACGAATCATGGTGTTATGGATACGACCCTAAAACAAAGCAACAATCAAGCCAATGGCAGACAGCTCTCTCTCCTCGTCCATAAAAAAGCACGCCAAGTTAAGTCAAACATCAACACAATGCTCGTTTGCTTTTTTGATTGCAAGGGTGTTGTGCACGCGGAATTCGTTCCTCCAGGCCAAACGGTCCATCAACGATTTTACTTAGAAGTTTTGAAGAGGTTGAGGGAAATCATCCGAAAGAAATGGCAGACCTTTGGTTTACAAGTGATTGGTTCTTCCACGACGACAACGCACCTGCCCACACCGCGCTGTCTGTGTAGCAGTTTTCACCAGAAACGGCATGACACAAATTTTTAACCCGCCCTATTTGCTGGACCTTGCCCCTTGCAACTTTTTTCTATTCCTTACACTCAAAATGGCATGAAAGGAAAACGTTTTGAGACTGTAGAAGAGGTCAAACGAAAATCGCCAGAAAGGCTGAAGAACATAACAGAAAGTGAATTTAAAAACTGTTTTGAACAATGAAAGAAACTATTAGACAAGTGTATTAAAGTCAATGTGGACTTGGATGTACGTCAATGTGGTCATACGTACGCACACGCACCCATACGTACTTCTTTCTAAAAACACTTAAAATATACTCTAAAGGCCTCAAAACGTAAAGAAATGTCGAAAATTTCAATTCCAATTTTCGAGGCGATTACAAGAACTTCCCATATCCTGGGAATAAAAAAAATTTAAATTATTTTGGATTAATTCGTCCCAAATATTATACTTTGATATTTTACTAAAATAAATGAAACAAATATTTCCATCAGACTCATCCGCAATGAAAAGAAATCAACAAACACTGACCAAGTTTCGGATCCTTGATCGGCCAACTTCAACTTTTGCACATTAACATTCTCAGTAAGATGAAACGACGAGTGGCCTTATCATTGTCAGCCACCAACATTTTTCCAACGCATATGTAAATAGTCTTCTGTATTTGTAAATGATTCTCATCCAGATATTGTCCTGGAACTCTAGATGTGACCACATTACACCGATACAAAGCAAATATTTTCGTCGTCTGATTTTATATTCCCTAACGTGATTCGAGTCACATTAGATTTCTTCTTGGTTAAGCATCCAGAACACTCAGGACATACATTACACAATCTTGCTGTAATTTCAAGAAGCATTTTGGCATTGGTCAATTGACTTTTATGAGCACTCCTGACGTGTAAACGAAGAGTTTCCGAACTGAATATATCGAACGGACGCCAAATGAAAGTGATATTTAATCTGCTAGGAATTCGAAAGTATACACATATTTGGATCAAACTACTGACCAGAAGGATCAGATCAAATTAGGGGAGAGACTAATCAATTAATGTTATTCCTCCACACACATAATTATTAAGATTATGTCCAACTCAACGTTAATAGGATATATATTGAAAGTAGGAACATAGGCTCATAGGAGCCGAGCAGACATATACACATACATATGTAGTGTTAGTGCCATCTAAATGAACGAACATAATTAAAAGAAGTGATTAAATAATGGAAGAGCTAACCAAACCATTTAAGTTATCATTTGTAATTCTGAAAGCTACCATGCATGAGTGCCAACAATTTCTGGGGTAGGTTTAGATGGAATAAATATAATTTAATTCAAAATAACTACTTTAGTGATTAAACATGTGAAAATCTTATGGCTAACGAAACACTTACCACTTTAAGGATAGAAACAATCGATTCGCCGGATTTGCAAAATTAGGGAGATTGTGGGCTATATATTTAGCTGTATCTTTTCTTTTGAGACAATTCTTGGAAGCCAGTGTCAGCTGTCCAGATAAACCACACTCCCCCCTCCCCCCGGGGGGAGTCACTTGCTACCGGTAATTTTCTGTTTTCAGTACCTTTCGATAGATTTTTCGCAAAAAATTCGATTTTCCTGCCACTGATTTAACTGTAAACAGTTGGCACATATTGTACCTTTTTTTTGAGATCCTTTTTGGAAACACCTCATCGTTAGTTGTCACACACACTTTCTTTCCGGGGAGTCACTTGCTACTGGAGGTTTTCTGCTTTCAGTAACTTTCGAATGATTTTTCGCAAAGAATTCGATCTTCCTATTACTGATTGCACTACAGGCAGTAAGTTAAACATTGTATCGCTTCTTTTGGGACCCTTTTTGGAAGGATCTCATTGATAGTTGTCCAGAAAAAACACCCTTTTTCCCGGGGGAGTCACTTTCTACTACAAGCTAATGACAGAATGGCCTTTTGTTTCGCGACTGAAATATCAAATAATGGCATTTTTGGAAGGATTTCAGTCAATTATATCGCTCAATCTCTTGAAAAATTCGATGCGAACGAACTGGAGTTGCTTATGTTTGGTATTCAAAATATTGATGTCAAGGACTGGCATGAATCCCAGATACCTCAAATCCCCCGATCCACCAAATCCCGCAAAACCCCCAATTCCCTAAATCTCCAAATCCAAAAATCCCTCGAATCCACTAAATAACCCTATTCCCCAAATCCTCCCAATCCCGTAATCCACCAAATTCCCAAAATCCCCAAGTCCGCCCAATCCCCCGAATCCCCCAATCTAGCGAATCCTCCAATTACCCAATCCACAGAGTTAAATTTACATAGGAACAACCTGTAAATCGCCTGGAGAAACGTTTTTTTTTATATTCAATGTCAATATAAGTTATATTAACGTTAGTCCAAACGAACATCAATATTTTATAAAATGTGGCTTACTATCATTCGCAATCTGCTACCAACTTTTTAATTTATTTTACTACCCATCCATGTACGATTCGCACGTCGCATCGCTACAAAAATATGAGCATATATGGAAAAAAATCCATCATATTAAACTCGCGTCCTTTTTAAACACCCGTCATCGTTACAAACTCTTGTCATGCCTGCCTAAACTCAAAATTAAACTTGACGGAAAATCATGAACTCCATCCATAAATCATGATTACATGCAGATTCCTTTTTCCCTATTTTATAGTAGTGAAATCAAATGGCATTGCGCCATTGTCATGGTTATTGTCAACATGCAAATATTTTATTTGAAAAATAATACACGAATCGTTTCAGTGTGACGAGGGATGCGATGGGTTGGAATAAGAAGAAAAGAAAAGCGAAACCATTGTCCTTCATTTTCTTATTTATTCGCGAATCACCCGAGGGATTTTAAAGTCCTGGCAAAAAAATACATATTTTACGACTGGAGATTTTACGAGAAATCTTGTTTTAGATTTTTTCATCTGTATTTGCACAGCGTAGCAAAGTAGGTGAGATGAGTTTTTATGTTACACAGGATTCATAGAATAATGGTAAGTGTTTGATGAAAGGAGCTACTTAAATATGCGAAAAAAAATCTTTGCAATCCCATACAACTCTAGAGATGGAAAAACTTGTTTTGCAGGCGATGTCTACTTCGCATTACATTAGTACTTTTTTATATTCATTTTAGGACGAAATCACTTTGCATTTTATTGACAATTCATCCTCAAAAGAATGATTGGCGTTTGATTTTGTTGTTTGAAAATGTATTTGTTCAGTCGCAAAATGCTGTTCTGCGAAGTTTGTAGGTTTTAAATTGGAAATATTTTTTTGATATTCGTTTATTCGAAATTGAAATATGTTGTAATGATGGCGTGCACATTAAATACCGACGGAAAAAAATGTTCACTTAGTTCGTACTCGAAGGCTGCATTACAAGTTTGTTTGTTGGTTTTGTTGTTCATATATTGTTAACTTCCCAGGATATGGGAAGTTCTTGTAATCGCCTCGAAAGTCGAAATTGGAATTTTCAACAATTCTTTACGTTTTGAGGTCTATAGAGTAAGTGTTTTTAGAAAGGGAGATGTATGGGTGTGTGTATGTAAGTACAGACGTACGTACGTACGTTCGTGGATAGTTTTCTCTACGAGTATAACTCACGTAAACAAAGTCGTATTGGTGTCGTGAAGGTGTCAATCAAAGCGTCTTTGCAATCTTAAGAGCTGATTAGTTTTTGTGACACTTCGACCGGGGGGGGGGAGGGGGTGGTGTTGTTGTCACCCTTTGAAAGTCATTTCTGTCATGCGCTATATCTCACCAACCAAACATAGAATTCACATTGTGCATTGCGCCAATCGACGCGTATTAATATTTTTGTGATTCTATTAAATTTTTTAAAAAATTTTGAAGCCATTTTTTAATTGATTAAAAAAACTGCAAAAAGGTTTTTTTTTCATAAACTATAAATTTTTAACCTGATTTGCAAAATACAGTAATCAATATTTATAAAATTTATATACTCCAAACAGTTCTCGTAAGAAAACCAGCAAATATTTTTGTCATGACTACGTAAAAAATTAAATTAAAAACAAAAAATCATTGAAAGTCATCGTGATTTTCAGGGTTATTTTTGTCATTCACTATGACTCACAAACCAAATATGATATTTGCATCCTTAAGGTGTCAAAAGACGTGTATTAACATTTTTGTTATGTTTTCAACTTTATAAAAAAAATCGTTTAAGCCGTTTATTAATTTAATAAAAGAAAATGCGTAAAAGTAGGGTTTTTTTCATACAAAATAAATTTTTAACCTGATTTGCACACCACAGTAATAAATGTTTATAAAATTTAAAAATTCTTATCACTATTTGAAGAGAAACCAGCAAAACCTTTTTTCCATGATTACAAAAAAAAATTAAATTAAAAATAAAAAATAATTCAGTCACCATGTTCATATGAATGATATTACCTGACTGTGTCTTATTCTAAAGACATTGTTGTTAAACCAATCAAATTTTTTTATAAATTTTTTGCATAATTTGAACAGATTTTGAATAGTTTTTAAACTACCATGTTTTAATTTTAATAAAAAAAAACGCTTACATTTTGAAAACCAAAAAAAATTAATCAAATTTGCATTTGAAGGCTTTGAATGGTAAAATATTTGTAGTCAATACTTTGCAATGCTTTGAAAAGCTTTCATTAAATAAAAAATTGTAGGTTTTAGTAGTTTTGTTCTTTAGTGCTTGGAATATTTCAATTGCTCCCTCCATCATTATTCGTAATGCTTTTTAGTTTTTACATGCAATTAAACCGATTTTTGACTGCACATTCAATGTTTCTCAGGACCAACTGAAAATAAGAAATAAGTATTAGCCGAATTGTTATAAAATCGTTAAAAAATACAAACTCAATGATTATGCCGAAAACATGGCGATTTTTTACACAATTATTTAAAATGGTCACCACGCGACAAAATCTCTTCAGTGGGCGTAATAACAAAAACTGAATTCATTTTTGCTAGCGCTCTTTTGTCCTTCAAGCATCGATATGAAAATAACAAATAACGAAGAAAAGGCTTTGTAACCTACCCGCCCTTATCGAATAACCCGCGTGAATATTCAATCATCCCCCTTACTTACATAATCAATGGACGCCCCCGTAGATACGATTAATATTAACTCATTCCAATTACTGTTATGAGTACCTCTCATTTTTATTATTTAAAGTCATATAATTTTCATAATTATTATTGTGTCTAGTATTTTTAATATTTATGTGGATATTACTGGAAATTTGACCATGTGGATCTCAAGGATTGTGGCGGTTTGTTTAAATATTGTTTTTGTATGAATCTGAAGTCGTCATCAAGTTTCATAAAAAAAATTCAAATCAATATTATTTGTTGCAATGACTGAACTGCAAGCTTATTCCAATTTCGGTATTTTATTGGATTCGTCCATATTAAATCTCACATTCATTTTTTTAATGTCAAATACGCATATCTAAAATTCAATTTCCTTTTGAATTTCTAGAGTAAGCCGTTTGTATCTTTCCATAATGTTGTTTGTAGTTTAGTTTTTCAGTGCATTATCGATGTATTCTCTCCCTTGCTCGACCGAATTCACTCATTTGGCGCGTTGTGTATTTCAGACGTTTGAACCTTTCTCTTAAGTCCATTTTAATCATTAATTTTGATCAGAGCCAAGAATATTACTAATCCCAAAGTGTACCTACCCGTTGGATGTCAACATTCTCAACTAGCTTCGCTCCATCTTACCATCGAATGCATTAAATTTCGAAAATAAAATATTTTTTAAAAAAATAGTTTGAATAGGATAAGAATTCGAAAAGATAAAACCGATCTTCTAACACCAAATTTGTCTTCCACTCTTTAAGACATTTGATTAAAAAAGTGTACGGTATCATGAGTATTACACTCAAAACACTAAGCCCTCCAAGCACAAAAATAGGATGTAACAATTCAGCAATTTGATTCCATTGATGAATAATTTAACGACAAAAGATCTAAGTTATGGTGAAAACGACATCTTACGACCATTATAACGCTCGGTCATTCAATGCCGACAACTCTTATCAATGTAGATTCCATGAATGTCTGAAATATTTCACGTCAGGACTATTCAATTATTTGTTCCTTCCGCCTTAAAAACGAAAGGCGGGAAAACGAACGGAGGTCGTGTATCCGGGAAGAAGGCATTTACTTCAAAACACATTCACTTCTTCAGCGCATTCAATTCGAATTAGGTCAATTGTTTCCTTTCTTCCGCCCGTCCAACACAGATAGCATTATCACTGATAAGGAAATGGATGTTTTTGTTAATTTCTTCACGCCAGCTTTCCAGTCACACTAGAAATGGTGGAGTGGATTTACACTCCAGCTGGTGAATGATTTTTTTTGTTTGTTACGCTATGAAATCCAATGATCATCTACGTTGAAAAGGATAAGAGCTTCACGACTCGCAATTTCTGAACTGAATATGTTTACGCCACTACATATTAACTCAATGAAAATTAAGTACTCACTGTGGCAATTAATTTAATTAAATTTATATCCCCTCGTTAAAAAAATGGACATTCCATCATTACAAAAGTGGTTCTCTCCTTCTCAATTATTCGCCATTTTTACAATTTTCAGGCGTTGCAACATAAATTTGCTATTAACTAAAGCCATAGTTTTACCATGCCATTGTAATGTTATGGTCGTTATGTATGTGTTGAAAACTCGTTGGATTTAATTAATGGCTCTCTCATTAATTAATTCAACGATAACACGATAGTAGTAAATCGTAACAACATCCTGATACAATACGATCTCGCTGAACTTATGCACAATGCACCCATTATGCTGAGCATGTTAATTAACAGCAACATGGATTAATTGATGCACTCTGGACAATACACAGCGGATATCATGCACATAGCATTTTCTACGGAATGATTAGTTGAAAGGATTATTTAAAGGAAGCATTGTAAAGTTATTTTGAAGCATAAATTACTTCAAATGTATTGGAAGTTAGTGCAATATAAATATATTCCATAAATTAAGGCAGGTCAGCTTAGCGTTTGCAGCTCTATTCTGAATGGATGGATATCGGATTCTCATTTTGACGAAGAATCATGACTGAAATCATGTAAGGCTGCCAGTGGAAGCATGGGGCCATGAGTTATATCTCTTGCATCTTGATTATGGTGGCAAGGAACTAGGTTGCTACCAATTAATCCTGTCTGAGGAAAGCCAGTGCAAATCAAGGCATGCTTCTATACGCAAAACTACACACTACCTTCGAATTAGAAGTGTTTTAAAAGTATTGGGGCTCTTGAATCAATACAGTAAATTTCCGCCAGCAAGTATATCCTTGATATGCCTGCTTTGGTGTAAACAACACGGGCGGCAACTCTCCTTCACATAATCTGGATTTAACTCGCACCGAAATTCCCGATTTGCCAACCGTGACACCGCACGGGGGATCATTAAAAATAAAGCAAACAATTAGGGTTCTTTTCTTACAAGGAGCGGCTCAGGTTATGGCATCTCAGATTTGGATGAAATTTCGCACGTAAGTAGAAGACGTCAAAGATATTTGATCCTTAAAATATTAGAGCGCAACACCCCCCCCCCGTTTTTCGGAAAACTCCCTCCAAAGTTGCGTCGCTTATGGATTAGTAAGTTTTTAGCTAGCTCGCAATCTAGGGGTCGTGTGATCGATCCCCGCTCGGGCCATTGTTTTTCTTTTTGAATAATTGTCGTCGGCGTGTGTTCGATTACCGGTGAGTATTGTTTTTTTTGAATAATTGTGGATGTGATTAGTTTAAGGTAAATCAGCAATGTTCAACTACAAATCAGCAAATTGTTCGTTCATTTAGATATGTAAATTATACTAAAAACTCATGGTTGAACGGTTGGATTATTAAAAACTGTTGTAATCGAAGCAAAGCCATAGTTGATGGTAGGATCATTCCTTGTTCCTAGAATCAACCCTGCGGCCTCTTCGTGTCTCATAGCCAATTGGACGGAAAGCAATAAACCAAGATGACGCCCAACGTGGATAGCCATAAATGCTATGGTGTTAAGTTGTTGTGGCATATAGTAGATCTAGTGCCAATCATAGAATTTCGCTTCGAGCACAGCAATCCGACGCCTTAAAGGCATTTTTTCTCAAAAAAACGGGGGGGGGGGGGTTTGCGCTCTAATATTTTTAAGTTCCAATATCCTTGACGTCTTCTACTTATGTGCCAAATTTCGTCCACATCTGAGATGCCATAACCTGAGCCTCTCCTTGTTAGAGAATCATTTTTTTACCTGATTTTCACAGCAAAGTAATAAATGTTTATAAAGTTTATTTACTCTAAACAGTTTTTGTAAAAAAAACAATAAAACTTTTTTCATGACTACAAAAAAAATGATTAAAAATTAAAAAAATTATTAAAAGGCACCATGAAGAAAAGGTTCATGAGATTAATTTTACTTGATGTCCCTTATTCTAAAGACAGTGTTGCTAAGTCGATCAAGGCTTATTAGCATTTGCATAATTTTGGCAGATTTTCAATGATTTTCACAGTGCCGTTTTTATTATCTCCATGTAAAAACTTCTAAAGTTTGAAGAAAAAATATATATTTTTCAATCAAACATGAATTTGTGGTAATCAACGCTTTGAATCGTAAAATTTTTTGAAGATAAAGGTATCTTATTAAACCAAAAGCAACATTTTTCATGATTGCAAGCATTATCATACAAAAACAATACACCAATCATATTTACATATAATGAAAAAAGGATGATAAAAATAGTATGTTTAGATCATATTACTTAATTTCACTTGTACTGTTGTAGAAATCAATTTTGGCTGCCGCTCGCTTAGCTGTCAACAGTTAGCAAACATTATGCCCTTTCTTTTGAACCCAATTTTGTAAGGATCTAATAGGCAGTTTTCCCGCAAAACATTAAGCGCACCTGGTACATTCACTATTTCGACGGGAGATTCTTGACATTTCAGTGCATCCTGCGAATACTTTTTTGGCATATCTTGGGAATTTTTTGTCGCTTGTTCAACTGTAATCAGTTAGAAATCTTTGTAACGTTTCTTTTGAGACAAATTTGGTAAGGATCTAATCGGCAGTTGTCCAGAAAAAACAACTAATTTGACGGGGGATCCTTGACATTTCAGTGCATCCTGCGAATATTTTTTTCGAATAGAAATCTTTTTTCACTGCTAGTTTAACAATTAGTTAGCAAACATTGCATCCTTTTTTGAGATCAATTTTGTAAGGATCTAATCGGTAGCTGTCCAGCAAAAATATTTTGCGCACCTTGTATATTCACTAATTTCCCCCGACTTGTTTCCGGAGATTCTTGACTTTTCAGTGAATTTTCCGTATATTTTTTTCGCATAGAAATCTTCTTTGGTTACCGGTTTTTTAACTGTAAGCAGTTAGCAAACTTTGCAACCTTTCTTTTGAAATCAAGTATTTTTTTCAAGTTTTAACAGTTTTTTCATTGAAATAAAAAAACGGCACTGTGAAAATTATTGAAAATCTGCTCAAATTGTGCAAATACTTATAAGCTTTGATTGATTCAGCAACAAAGTTTTTAGAATAAGAGACATCAGATAATATTATTCGTATGAACCTTTTTCACATGGTGACTTTCAATGATATATTATTTTTAATGAAGGTTTTTTTTCATTAAGAAATAAGTTTTACTGGTATTTTTACAAAAACTGTTTAGAGTATATAAACTTAATTGGCACAGATTACTGTTTTGTACAAATCAGGTCAAAAATTTATTTATTATGAATAATAATAATAATTATTTGCATTTTTCCCAAAACTTGATAGAATCATACAAATGTTAATACGCGTCGGATGACACCTTAACAATGCAAAATCCTATTTTTGCGAGATAAAGTGAATGACAGAAATGAACTTAGAGTGATCAAAATAAAAAAAAACCTGACCAAAATTTCCCAAAAACTAATCAGCTGTTAAAATTGCAAAGCATTGACACCTCAACAAAGTCAATACGACTTATGAGTTATGCTCACTGTTCACAAACGTACGTACGTACATATACACACAGATTTCTTGCCAAAACACTTTAAACATACTCTAAAGACCTCAAAACGAAAAGATATGTTGAAAATTTCAATTTCAATTTTCGAGGCGATTACAAGAAATTTCTGTATATTGGGAAATTAATAAAGATATCAAATTTTTTCCTTGAAATTCGACTATTTAAATGTAATGTGAGATGTAGTCCCCATCTTTTTTGCTCATTTCACTTGTATTTCATCGATTGAATTTTATCTGTTAAACTTACATACACTCCCACATATACTATTTTGTAGTATCAGAATCAGATTTTTCCATTGTCTTTTATAGGCAAGCAGTAGAGGGATTCAACCATCCAATATGCAAAAGCCCTTATTTGTAAGCATCTATGTACACATATTATATATCGTATTACTTCGAAGGACCATTGTGAAAATTTTACGATTTTTGCACCTGCAAACTGATACAAGGAGACGATGATGTGTGACATTTTCAACTGAAAATTGATTCCTCTGCATGTTTTCCGTGTTCTATGTTGTTTAAACGAAAATATCTTGCAGGCATTTAACACTGGAACGTACACAATCCACGAAACTCGTCTGAAACAGCCTTTATTATTGTCACTTTCGGGCTCCGAGAAATTTCGGGCGCTGCCACCTCTCGTTAACCATGAACTGTTCAACAAACATATTTCGTTGAACATGTTCTCATAACTCCGAATTGAAACGAGAGTGCTTCTGCTTAAAAATCTGTAGCATAAAGGATAACAGAAATGTAATTTTAACCCACACTGTACGAGCATGATAATAAAGTAAATTGAAACGATTTCCCTGCTATATCCTCAAGCTCTAGAATATTTTATTCATTGCATGTTTTTTAAGGAGGTATACTTAAAAGTCCTGTTTGATAATATGTATCACTGTTGAAAATGTTCCTCCAATTTCATGCATTAAGCTCCTCTTTCCTGATTTATATTATCTTTTGGCTGATAATGAATCTGAAAACAGAAACATTGCATTGGTCTGAGTAATTAATGTTGCTGTCCTAGAAGCACGTTTCCTTTTACGTGACACGTTGTCTAAATGCGAACCATTTAATAAATGTAGTTCATAAATCAAACATCATTCGGACAGCGTAACTTCTTGTCTTGTAATTGGAAAATATGACCTGTGTATATTTTTTTCCTGTTCGCAGCAAAGAACGTGAAATGGAACTTCTTCTTTGAATCCAACTGCCTGCAGCATTCCGTAACCAGACCTTACAACTCTGCAGCCATATCAGTTGTATCGAATTTAACCGCACATGAATAACAAACAATATTCCCACATCAATCTTCCTGAACAGCGAAGGAAAATTCAACGAGCTGTAAATATCACACGCAACAAACATTTTCAGGATGACCTTTCGTAGATAATCTGCTTAAATGATTGCTGGGCTTTATTCGGTTGAGCCATGAAAGTGATTTCTCTCTTAAATCCACTTCGAACAATGTGATGCTATCGAGAATAAAATAAGGACGATATTCAAGTCGCACATACGAGGGGTGATCAAAAAGTAATGATAAAGGGTTACTTCCAGTCCGCATAAAAATCCAACAAAATTTTTTTTCGCTTGCTTAAACACTCACTAGGTCAGCATGAAAAAATCATATAAATAGACTACGATTCACGGAAGGGACATTCAGTTGAATACGAACCGGCGAAGAGATAACATCAAAATGGAGAAAAACGAAATTAGAGCAGTCATTAAGTACCTCTGTTTGAAAAAAATGTCTACCAAAGACATACACATCGACTTAGAGGAAACATTGGGGAACTCTGCTCTTCCATATTCCACAGTTGCACGCTGGGCCAAGGAGTTTAAGCTGGGAAGAACAACCACTGAAGATGAACACCGCAAAGGACGCCCATCCTCGTCCCACACTGAAGGTAACGTGAAAAGGTCGAAGATGTTGTGTTGGCAGATCAAAGAGTGACCGTCAGACATGTAGCTGAGGTCACGGGGATCTCATACGGTAGCGTTCGAACAATCCTTGTGAACGAATTGCAGTTGAAAAAGGTCTCTGCGCATTGGGTACCGCGAATGTTAAACGACGAGCACAAGAAAAAACGAGTCAATATTTCAAGGGTGAATCTCCAAAAGTTCCAAGCAGATCGAAAAAAATTTCTGTCACGTTTCGTGATCATGGGCAAGACCTGGATCTACCATTTTGATCCTGAAACCAAACAACAATCGATGACTTGAAAGCGAGCCTCCTCACCAACACCGCAAGTTCAAAGTGTCAAGTTCGGCGGGAAAGGTTATGGCGTCCGTTTTTTGGGACGCCGAAGGAATAATTATGGTGAAATATGTGGAAAAGGGAGCCACTATATCGGGCACTTACTACGCAGACCATATTACGAAGATTGCGGGAAGTCATTAAGGCAAAAAGACGCGGCAAACTGCGAGCTGGAGTGCTGTTTCACCAAGACAACGCTCCGGCTCACAAAGCCGCAGTTGCGATGGCTGCCATTCAAGAAACGGGATTCGAACTGCTGGAACACCCACCCTATTCGCCAGATCTAGCTCCCAGTGACTTCTATCTCTTTCCTCGTCTCAAGCAACACCTCCGAGGCAAGAAATTTGAAGACAATAGTGAAGTGATGGCCGCTGTAGAGACGTTTTGGGAGGGTGAAGACAAAAAAAAATTTTCTCAGGGAATCCTGGGTTTAGAAAAAAGATGGACTAAATGTATTGCCTTGTTAGGAGACTATGTAGAAAAATAAATTATTTTTGTAACTGTCATCACCGTTTTTTATTGTGATTATCATTACTTTTTGATCACCCCTCGTACTATTATCGTGCACAAACGACCCATGAAACGACCATTCGATTTCAAATTACTTTTTTCAACCTCCCGTTCCCTATCAATCAGATGATACATTGTCGTTAGCGTTTCTGCCATCCATATTGCGACTAAAATGATTAGACCTCAACTTTTAGAATATGAGCAGTAAATTAATACTTTTATTATCCTTATGTATCAAAGGAGGCCAGAAATTTTTGTTTCATGATTGTAGCTGGTGCTTAAAAGCCAGAATAAGTTGCAAATGTTACTAGTAATAGTTTTTTTTACTCTGGTTCATAATGAAGATTTTAATAAACTGGAAACTGCATCATTGGAAATTTAATTATTCAACAGAGTCATCTGCATATCACTGTCACAAAGTCATATTGGTGTCATATGTGTGTTTTGCATGGGACAAGGCGAGAACTTTGCTTATAGACCAACATTCGCTTTATACACATCAACACGTTGACTGCCACGTCACTTATATTCGATTATTAACTTCCCAGTATATTGAAAGTTCTTGTAATCGCCTCGAAAATCGAAATTGAAATTTTCAACATTTCTTTACGTTTTGAGATCTATAGAGTATATATAAAGTGTTTTTAGAAAGAAGTATGTATATGTGTGTGTACGTACGTACGTACGTAGGTATGTGCGTTCGTGGACAGTTTTTCTACGAGCATAACTCACGTAAACAAAGCCGTATCGACTTCGTTGAGGTGTCAATCGAAGCGTCTTTGCGATCTTAAGAGCTGATTAGTTTTTGGGAAACTTCGGTCTAAGGGATTTTTTTATTTTGCTCCTTTGAAGTAATCAATGTTTATAAAATTTATATACTCCAAACAGTGTTTGTAAAAATACCATCGAAAATTTCTCTCATGGTTACGAAAAAAATTAAATTAAAAATAAAAATAAAAGATCATTAACAGTCATCATGACCTTTAAGTTCATTTCTGTCATTCACTATATCTCACGAACCAAACATTATATTTGCATTATTAAGGTGTCAATAGACGTGTAATAACACACCGCCTCCACCAGATCATCTCCAAGGCATGGGTCGATGAAAAATTACCTGATGATTGGCGGACGGCCATCATATGTCCCATACATAAGAAAGGAGATAAGCTTAGATGTGACAACTACAGAGGCATTTCACTGCTGTGTACGTCCTACAAGATCCTGACCAAAATTATTAATAAAAGATTGACACAGTACACTTCCACAATAATTGGCGAATACCAAGGCGGTTTCAGATCCGGTATGTCGACGATAGATTAACTATTCTCAGTAAAACAGGTGCTGGAAAAGTGCTGGGAATACAATATTGACGTGCACCAGGTCTACGTAGACTTCCAACAAGCATACGATAGTATAGATCGAAATATACTGTATAAAATAATGCTTGATTTTGGGATACCTATCAAACTAATACGAATGACCAGACTAACGATGACCGACACACGATCTAAAGTCAGATGTCAAGGCGATCTGACTCAAAGCTTCGACACCAGCTCAGGTCTTAAACAGGGTGATGGCCTCGCCCCCATACTCTTCAATTTGGCCCTAGAGTATGTCATCAGGAAGATTAAAGTAGACAATGCGGGAACGCTACTCTTTAAGTCTACTCAAATAGTAGCGTACGCCGATGACATCAACGTCATGGCCCGATCTCTATCTCGTGCCAAAGAAGCGTTTACTGAGCTGGAGTCAGCGGCTGGGCAAGTCGGCCTAAGGGTCAATGTGAACAAAACCAAATATATGACCCAGTCAAGGAAAAAGACACCAAATAGACAAAACATGACGCTAACTAACTACAGTGTGGAAAGCGTTAACTCTTTTATTTATCTTGGTGTCAACCTCGCCAAAGACGGGAATGAAAAGGACGAAATTGAACGGCGAATTGGTCTAGCCAATAAAATATATTTTTCAGTCCTCTCGGTGATTAAAAGTAACAAAGTGCACCGAAAAAATAAGCTGCGCGTCTATAAAACGATCATCCGTCCTGTATTGATTTACGGATGTGAAACATGGACTTTGACTCAAGCCTCAGAAAAAAGGATTGACGTCTTCGAACGCCGCATTTTGAGACGTATTCTGGGGCCCGTGAAGGACGGACCGGACTGGCGAATCCGGTACAACCATGAGTTGTACGCTCTTTATGACGAGCCACCGGTATCGATTCTGATGAAACTGCTACGACTTCAGTGGGCTGGCCATGTGGAGCGTATGGATGACAGGCGAATTCCCAAGCGCTCCATGAAAGGCCGAGCAACAGGAAGCCGCCCACCAGGAAAACCACGCAAACGATGGGAGGATGCAGTTGACAACGACAGCGAATCCTTGCTGGGATTCGCTAATTGGAGGACGCGGTCGCTGGACCGAGACAGTTGGAGGCAGTGTCTTCGGGAGGCCAAGGCTCGATTTGGGCTGGTGCGCCATTGATGATGATGAATAGACGTGTAATAACATCTTTGCGATTTTTTAACATTATAAAAATTCGTTACAGCCGTTTTTTTTTCAATTTAATAGAAGAAAATGCAAAAAATCAGGTTTTTTTCATAAAAAATATTTTTTTAACTTGATTTGCACAGTACAGTAATTAAAGTTTATAAAATTTATACATTCTTATCAGTTTTTGGAGAGAAACCAGCAAAAAAAAATCCATGATTATGATAAAAACTAAATTAAAAATAAAAAATCATTCAAAGTTATCATGTAAAGAGGGTTCATACGAATGATATTACTTTATATTTTTTATTCTAACGAAATCGTTGTAAATTCAATCAATGTTTTATAATATTTGCATAATTTCAGCAGATTTTTAATAGTTTTTACAGTGTTTTAATTTTAATAAAAAACTGCTTAAATTTTGAAAACCAACAAAATTTCAATCAAATTTGCATTTGTGGTAATCAACGCTTTGAATTAAAAAATATGTTGTAGTCAATACTTGGCAAGATCATATGCTTTAAAAAGCTTTCATAAAATAAAAAATTGTAGTTTCTAGTAGATTTATTCTTTAGTAATCGTAAGATTTCAATTACTTCCTCCATCATCATGTGTAATACATTTTACTTTTTACATGCAATTGAACCTATTTTTGACTGCATATTCAAAATTTTTCAATAGACTGTATAACGTAATTATTAATCTCATCGATGTAAAATCGTGAAAAAATATAAACTCAGTGATTATGCCGAAGTCATGGCAATTTTGAACGCAACTATTCAAAATGGTCATCACTCGACAAAATCTCTTCAGTGGGCGTAATAACAAAAACTGCTTTCATTTTTGCTAGTGCTCTTTTGTCCTTGAAGCATCGATATGAAAATAACAAATAACGTAGAAAAGACCCCCACCGATTGATCCGCGTAAATATTCAATCAAATCAATCTGCCCTGAACCACCAAAAACCTTACGTAATCAATGGACGCTCCCGTAGATGATATAATTAATATTAACTCATTCCTGTTACTGCTATGAATAGCTCTCATTATTATTATTTAAAGTAGTATTATTTTTAAAATTATTATTGTGTTTAATGCTTTTAGTGTTTACGTAGATATCACTGGGAAGTTGACCGTGTGGACCTCAAGGGTAGGGACACGAAAAAAGAATCGATACTTTGTGGTATCGAGTACGTTTCCTTTCGATACCGATACTTTTGTACTCGATACTTTGCACTCGATAGTTTTACTCAATGAGTACTTTTTGACGGGTATCGTAACAAATAAATCTGAGAAATTACCCACTTAAAACTTGGCCTTAAGGGTTACGTTACGGCTCATGTATATGATGTAGTTCAATCGTGCTGAACCTTCTAAAACATTATATTGAGTTCGAAATCGTTCGTTCTGTTCGCAGTTCAGTTCCACTTCACTAATTAGTAGGCGTGTTTTTGTTAACCAAAAAGTTAGTGTAAGATTCTTACTTTTTCGCGTTTGTGTTGACCAGGTCACACTTTTTTGGGGCGTTTGTGTTACACGTGCATCTGTACTATTATTGCACTGATTACACCTCCTTTTGAGGAGATGTGAAAAGTGCAATGAACGTGCAAGTATTGGAAGCTGTCTAATGTGTAGAGGTTACATACGATTTCTGGAGTCACCATAAGAAGTTGCCTCATATGAAAAAACGAAACAAAACAAGTTCATCTTCATTACAGTTTGAAAATAAGGATAAGCCATTACTTATCTGCACATTTTTCACCACTTTCCTTAGATCCTTTGAAACAATGGGAAGTTATGGAAGTTGTTTTCCCAAAATTTTATAAGTTGGCACGAGAATATTTATCAATTCCTTTGACGTCAGTGCCCTCAGAACGATTATTTTCTAAAGCAGGAAGTACCATAACAAAAATCCGAAACCGCTTCTCGCCAAAACGGCTTGATAAACTTCTGTTTCTAAGCGGCTGTACGGAGGAGGAATGGGAACTTTAATGTGTGCCTAAAGTAATAAATAAATAAATAACTTAACGTTTTTAAATAAAAATTTTAAATTGTGAATTTACAGTTGTTTTTTATTATTGTATTAAATTTATGTACCATTTGTTTTTTAATGTTCTGTTCTACTGCAGCTAAATTGACGTTACTAATCGATTGACATTGGCTTTGATGTCCTGACGTATGCCCATTAGGCCATAAAGAAATTACTAGATACTTTGAAGTATCGATACTTTTTGTCTCGATTCTTTTATGAGTACGATATTTTTTTCAATACTACTCATGAGTACAGTATCGATACTTTCTATTCGATATCGTGTCCCTACTCAAGGGTTATATAAGTTGAAATCAGGCCACTTCACTCGGTATAGTGAGTGAAATAGACTCCTGGTCTATGCATCGCGATACCCAAAAGCTCACGTATTTTGCGGAATACGCTGGATAAAGCAGCGCGCCTGGCCCAATGAAAATTTGCTTACTACGCGTGGCATGATCTCAGCACTATATACTATTTCTCCAAAAAAAATTAACCACTTCTTTTTGGATGAGATTTTAACGCCAGGCATTCTGCAGGGCTCAACAAAGTTATAGTTCTGCGAAGATCCTAATAAACTGTTGAGTCGAGAATAATACCAATAATATTACTGACATACTAGAGCTCATAATAAGATAGCTGCTCGTTAGAAGGTACGATCCAATGATATAGTGACACAATTGTATTTGTCAGTTGAATTGTCATTTTACGCAAACACATGTTGTATTCAGCTGTAACTGGCAATTGAACAGCAATTAAGACTTTTAAAAGTCAAAAAACAAATGCTGAAAGGTTTATTTACATGCCGTGAACTCCGGATACACTTTTACAGTCTGTTAAAATCATCACTTTGGCAATTACCTTTAAATTGTTCGATATCCTTGCTCTGTCCACAGATGGTGCTTGCAACGTTAAATTTTTTACCTCTTTAAACTTCTAATAATGTTGCTTCTATTCCATTAGGGTCAGCTCATTATGAATCAGATTCAGCTCATAATTACCTACTAGCTCATTGGATTTTGTTTTTGTTTTCCTAGTCCATTAAACTGCTCTCCATTGAATGTCCAATACACTGTGACTCAATAAAATGCATAGAAGGAATCTCAGCAGGACAAATTCTGATTATGAGTTAGTGTTCGAGCAAATCATAGTCCTCTCGGTTGCAATTAATCATGAGGAAATTGGCAAAAAAAATCTTATTTCAAAGTAATCGAGCGACAATGATATAAGTGACTTCCGACATATTTCACTTCTCTCTTGAAAAACTTCTAGAAAAAGACATTCTATTGAGATGGTAGACAGAAATTTAGTTCCAGAAAACTATTTTTTTTTTTGTTCCAAACCCTCAACAACGCATCCTTTGTTCTAATTTCAAACCAAAGGTTTGCTTTGAAAAAAAAGCTAGAAACCCTTGCATGCTTACTTGACATTGAAAAAGCATCGATTCTGTTTGGGTAGACAGTATGATAATGCCAGACTTCATGGTTTCATTTTGACACTGCTAAAAACTGACCAATCTATGATATGATAATTAAATTAAAATATAAGAATATAAATTACCTTGATGCTTAAATTGCGTTCAAGAAATTTATTATTCAACAGACAGTCAATTTTCTAGTTCTCTAGCGCATCGACATTCAAAGGCAGTGTTCTGTAGAATCCTTTACACAGAACGTGGATTCAACTTAATTTTCTCCACCAGACTGTCTATCAATCCCAACCATGATATTGCCGGTCCCTCAACAGGCATCTAAATCTCCTTCAATTCTCAATCAGCATATTTTCTCCTTGCTTCATTGCAACTTTCATAGATCAAATCGAGCAAATTGACCGCCCATAACAATTCAACTCATCCCCCACGATTAAAGGACTACAGGCGGAACGCATTTCGCCCTCGAGAAAATGGCTTGTGTGTGCGATAAAAAAGGATTCACATTGATTGGAAAAAGTGGATTTGATTTATTCGCCTATACCGACGATCCTACGCATTTCTTTTCCACCTGACCGAAAGAATATCTTCGGGAATTATCTCATTATAGGCCTATTTTCTAGGCAGCAAAAAAAACTTTCACATTATTTTCTTGGGGTAGACGGCCATCAGTGGGCAAGGGCCTGTATCGTGAAGGATATTGCATACTCACCATTCTCATGTGTATACTTTTTTTCGCCAGGACATGAACTGCGAGGGAGAGTTTTGCCTAATGGCTTTGTCTAATTAATTCTAACAGTTTCTATGGCAGAAGATATACCTTTGCGAAAAGGACACCAAAGTGATTTATTTGATTAAGTACCGTCAGACGGACTTTGGACTCTTGATGTTAATATATTTGTGTGGGAATCGAAATGAAGTAGCATCTGTTCTCGCCCGACCTATTTCGACCTGTAGCAACCATTTGCTGGTGGTAATCATTTATGACTTTAGATATTGTGATGGATTCATTATATTTGGTGAAGAGCGTTTAATTGGGCGAAATCTAATGCATTGAAAACTCAGAAAAAACCATTTTAAATGATAAAAAAATGTATTGTTATGTACAGTTCTTTAAAACATCAAATAAGATTATGAAATCTACCATTTTTGCTGCGAAGCGTTTGTGATTTTAAATTTGACTTTTAAAGACTCTTTTTCCTGCTAGCAACATTTACTTTCCTAGCTTCGTGCAACAATAAAGCTGAATTTTTCTAATTGCTTATACAATAATACACAACATGACCTCTATAAATCAAAGTGCAAGTCAAATGACACTGGATTAAACATGTTTTCAATTTAGAGCACTATTCGACGTAGTTTAACTTGCCCATGGATGTGTATCCTTAAACAAAAATCGCGCCGATAGGAAATCACGGCAGACGGAGGTCGAAAACCTTAATGATACCATGGATCAAAGGATACTGGGACAGTTTACTGAAAGTCTGGCCACGAAAGAGCTGTCTGGTCATGCGAGCTGGACCTGATGATGAGTGTTGGAGGAAGTTGCCGCTCCATACGACACCTAGTAGGTGCCAATTTTGACAGCGTATCCATAGGATTTCTTCAATTGATTTTCGTCTGCAAAAGTCGTTGATAGTCGCTGTTCTGCCACCCGAATGCTGACGCGCACAGGAGTTGGTGTCTAGCTAAGGTAGTGAAGTTCATTCTTCACAATATTCCTCATTAGTTGTGGCAGCAATTTGTAAACGGATTGCGACAGTTCTTTAGAGCAGTAAGTGCTCCTAGAATTGGGCGATGCATTCTTTGAACTAACGCTGAAATAAGCGGAGAATTTGGTAGTGGTGATCCTTAAGATCGCAGTTGAAAGTGGTCGTATTGCATGAATCGATTGCACTTTAACGCGTTTTAGTTTTCAAATATCAATGCATGTACGCAAATGTTTAATAGTAGAAGTGTGTAAATAAGCTGTTCCAAAACTATTCCATCGTTGACTACAGAAATAAAAACCACTATATTCGAATAAACATTCAATATTTTTATTGGGCGCTTCAATTTACACGTAAACGTTCAATTAATAGCACACATTTCACATTTGTTAAGACTGCTCGACTTAAAATTGCGATTGGAAATGATGAAAGCTTATTCGGAACCACCCTCTCACTTAAACTGAAAATAAAATTCCGGTCGACTTTAATGTGGCTTTCTTCGGAATGAGCAGCCTGAAATGAAAAATTTATTTGAATGTTGCGTAGCATCGAAATAACCAGCGAAATGAAAAAGACATCATATAAAATGCTATAAAAACGATGTGTGGTTTATACAGGATTATTATGTGAGAAACTTAGAATCCTTTCTCAGATTCTGCCAAGCACTCATATGAAATATTTTCTCGGCGACGACTGAGGCATTTTTTTAAAAGATGGTTGAAGAGCATTGGTCCGTCAGAAGGCTGTGCTACGAGTCTTGAAGGTTTACAATTTCATTCGTTCAATCCCGAAATGAATATAAACTTTATCATGAATCGCACACCAGCCCGAATTGGGCCATGACCCCCTGAAGACGCGGCTTTCAGTTGTATTGGTTCAACGATCGCTTCCTACGGTTCGCAACACTCTGGCGATTTCCCATCTCGTCTTGAGGGGCCCCCAACATTTGCTTGGATTCCCAGGTTATTCTTCCTTTTAAAGTGTGGCTGAGCTTTCTGCCATATTCTTTGGGCTCCACATGGCGTTTTGTGCATACAATTTATGATCGGTACGAATTCCTGACTGACATCAAAAGTATTTTGATCATTTACGTGACAAATTTCAGACTCACTTTCGACGTCTGAATAGTTTATACATTTTTTTCTTACGCACCTTCTTTCATATTTAGATAAAGATGAGATAAGACTGTTTCTTCGGCAACGTGAAAGGAATAAACCAAACAATGGCGATATAATTACAGAAACTCACCTGGAATCGATTAGAAAATCCAATGAATTTAATGGCAGCAAAATTTGTTCCAAAATTGTTGAATTTTGAACAAAAACAGCGGCGAATGGAAGTTGCTCAGGAGTCACTTTATGAAGTCAACGACGATGCAGAATTATTGAAACGTGTTATAACAGGTGACGAAACATGGGTTTACGGATATGACGTTGAAACTAAGGCTCAATCGTCTCAATGGAAGCATCCTGGCTCGCCAAGAACGAAAAAGGTTCGACAAGTGCGTTCGAACGTGAAGGTTATGCTTACTGTGTTCTTCGATTTTCATGGAATAGTGCAACATGAATTCTTGACACAAGGTCAAACGATCAATAAGGAGTACTACCTACAAGTTCAACGGCGTTTGCGTGAAGCAATCCGAAAAAAATGCCCGCATTTGTGGAGAAACAATTCGTGGCTTTTGCACCACGATAATGCACCAGCTCACACTTCGTTGCTTGTTCGTCATTTCTTGGCTAAAAACAATACTGTAATGATGCCGCGGCCTCCATGTTCGCCAGACATGGCACCGTGTGACTTTTTCCTATTTCCAAAAATAAAGAGAACCTTAAAGGGCCGTCGTTTTAAAAGCATAGACGACATTAAAAGCACATCGCTGAAAGAGCTAAAGGCTATCCCAAAAATCGAGTTTGAGAAGTGTTTCGACGATTGGAAGAAACGCTGGCACAAGTGCATAATATCGAATGGGAACTATTTTGATGGCGACAACATTAATTAATAATTAAACGAAAATTCCCGTTATTTTTTGAACACACCTCGTACATCGATATCTCCTGTGTTAGTTCGAGGCAGGCACCCACTATCATATGATGTGGAAGTGGAAGCTACACTAATGGTGAGCAGAAGCTATACTCATCACGATGAGGGAGCAGCTAATCTGCTACATAACTGATGCATGATACACCTCAATCATAGAAACGCCAAACACTAGTGGAACTTCGAGACTGTAGAGCTTCAAGCCAAATGTCGTCGTGCCAGAAGAATAGGCCGAGCTAAACATGGGCAGCACGAGTTGGCCTACGAGGCCAACGAGCTGGCAGTTAAACTAAGACCGCAAATGTTCCAGGATTACCTAGCCGAAGGAGTATTCCCTGAGCAGTAGAAAGGTCCATTGTCATTTCGTTCCATTTATCTCTTGGATACAAAGGAAAAAAGTGGAACGTATCATTTACTACTGACTAGTCCCGCTTGTTGAGCAAAAGCGTGGTCTCAGCGAAAGACAATTCGATTTCCGAGCTGTTCACTCCACTATGGGCGCTACAATTAAAGTAGTTGAACTAGCAGAAAGTCTTGCCACAAAAATGGGTAGAAGATTAAAAAGACATTGAACTCCAACGAAATCGTCGCAAATACGTAAAATTAAATTTGCCCGCATATCTACTGCAGATTATTAATAAATACCTATCGAACAGATCCTTCCACTACTGGACTGATCTTTGGGGGGGGGGGGGGTGAGAATGCCTAGTCTCCGCTCCAAGGCAAGCATTAATAATCGGTTTCTCGGACGATGTCGCTTTAGTATTATTTGCGAGTGCGGCAACCATCCCGGTCAGAAAATGGATTGACTCAGTAGGGTTGCAACTAGCCTAACAAAAGACCAATGCGGTCCTCATCACAAAAAAGGAAAGTAAGGATGGTTAAACCAGAGTGGCCAGCTAAGAGTTCTGTTCGAAGAAGAGGTCAAATGTCTGGGAGTGACGCGCTATACAAAATCTTACATATCTGATGAAAAAGCGACCAAAGGTATACCAGAATAATGCCAGGGAGCAGCTTCTTCTGATCTCGAGAGTGGCAAACTCCGATACACTATATGTACCCCTGTCTGGGAAACAGCAGATCTACTCACCCTCGGTAAGCTTTGCTCGTCCGCCTGTCGGCTGGCACAGAATTGTCGAGCATCCCGCGCAGACCACTACTCCTTGGGCATGACTAAACACGGTCGTGATCTTGTAGCAGCCGGGACACTTCACGTCCATAAAATACGAGTTCGGATGTTGCACCAACCGCTTCAGCTTGTGCTTGCGTTTCTCTTCCGCTGCAAGCGGATGCAGTAAATCCTTTGCCAACTGAAATTATAACCAGAAAATTTAACATTACCAAGTGGCCATTTGTCAACGTATGTTTCGAGGAAAGTTCAACCAACTTTTAGGTTATGTTGACATGCATTTCACAACATTGCGTTAAAGTGCTACTGCGCAACCGAACCCCCATTTGAATCGTATTTTCCAACCCCAGAACATTCTCAAATCAACTGACACATTTCGCAGAATCAAAAAGAAACTCTACTCGCAACTGAATAACCAAACTCTGAATATCAATCCCATGCGTACGAGAGCTGTCAAAATTGACCGCGATACTTTCGTATCAAATAACCCAATTTTCATCAACTTCCCACTTCCCGGACACTGAAAAGTTACCGGCATTTCTTGCGCTTCACACTTTAACGCAATTTGTCGTAGAAATTGTGCACTAGCAACAAACAAATACACGAAATTTCAACAATTTGACACACACCGGCATGTTTCTTCTTTCGTCGCTACGTAGGAAAAGGAAGTGAACCGACTGTGCAGTGAAGCTGCCCGACTTTGGATTTATGGCGGCATCTGATAGTCAACATTTGAACACACCATGTTTTTTCAACATTTCATGAAATCCACTTGAACAATAGATATTTATCCGAAGATAAATTTCATCTGGAGTTTTAAGTTATTCTGGCAATTAAAAGTGCGCCTTTATGTTAGATTCTAGGTCAATTTTATCCATATTGTAACTTTACAGTATGGTGAGCTGGCAGCCCAAACACGGTTGACATCTGTCTTGTCTGTTGACATCTGCCTTGACATTACATGTCATCGCATATTATTTACATTGGGTTGTTTCTCGTTCGGGGACCCTTTTTCCAAATTCTGCACCAGTTTTGCAAAAATAGAGTAACAATTGATGACTACCATCAAGTCATAATAATATCAATTAGGATGAAGCCATCAGAACCGAAAAGGGACGATGGGATAGAGTTAGAATCTCAAGTTATCCTGAGAATACCAAAGGTAAAAAACTAGTCCGAATTTATTTATCAATTCCGCGACGATTATAATTGCAGGAGCCAGCCAATGCACTTCGGGAAGCCATTCAATCGGGCTTGGGCAATCTAAAGGATCGATTAAGCGTCAAACTTGAGCTCGATTTGCGTTATGGCGAAGTTCGCTTCGATCATTGGCTCATGCATGCCAAAGTGGTGGACCTGCCAACCGTCATCGAGTCGCTGAAAACGATCGATAATAAAAGCTTCTATAAAACGGCGGATATTTGTCAAATGGTAAGCGCAATCATAACTGTTGTAGTCTACATAGTTTCATCTTTGTAATGAAATCATCGTTGTCTAAATTGCTGAATATTTAAGGGAATGACGCTCATTCGTCTGATATATAGTCTAAATCTAAAGCATTAAGTCTTGACGAAAACTTAACGTCACAATTGCCTGCAATGTACAATTCTCAATTATGGACGCTTGGAAGTTAAAATTTTCTCATAGGTTAGGCTATGAGAGTACTGAGCCTAAACGGCTTCCGTTTCATTTAGACCGCCTTCGCTCCATTATGCCCTGTGGACGTGAAATACTTCTGATTCATTCGTTGAACCATCCTGATTTCTTAGAAAAATCCAGAAAACAGTCCATTTTTAATATTACTTAGGTCACTCAGCAACTCAAAAAGAAGTGCCTATGCCTCCTAACATCTCCTCTTGGTCACCGCAGCTCCGGCATATGTCGCTAGCTGGGAGCCCGATTCTCCTTACGTGTTCATCGAAGGACACATAGCTCGTCAAAAAACTCACAAGATTCTTCGTTGAAGCTCTATCCAGAGCGATCAGACTAAGAACACGTTTCGTGTCGTATTTAGCCCGCATAAACCTTGCAGTGCCCATGCGCCTAAAATTTTCCATCGCCTTAAGAGGTTACATAGGTTTTGAAGAAAAAAACAACTTTTTCAAAAAATTGTATTTTCAAAACCAAAAATCTATTTTATTTCAAATTTACACACAAAAAAGTTTAGCATTTCAAGAAATTGTAAAAAAAAACTTTCAGCTAAAAATATTGAAAATTCGCAATTTTCCTGCAGTTTTCCTCGTCCAACCTTTTTTTGCGGGAGCAGAATATTTCGGTGCAGGTTCATCTCAAATCAAAAATTCAAAAAAAAAATCTTATAGTTTATGCCCTTGGCTCGTGATTGAACGAATGAATTGAAAAAAAATTAAAGTTTTGAAATAGATTTGAATGAATTTTCGTCTCATATTTTTTAGCATTTTTCCGATTCTCATCGTTTTTAAAATATATTTTTCCGTATAAAACAAAAACGAGTCGAACGAATAAAAATTGCGTGAGTCAATATCATAAAGAAGAACTGTGCAAAGTTTCAGCAAAATCAGTCCCTTCGTTCTCGAGAAATCCTGCCTACCGCACGGAAAAACAAAGTTTCGAGAAAAACGCGTTTAAAGTTTTTTTATCGCGATTTAATGAATTAAAGTTATTTTTTAGCGACTTACATCGAGTCGTCGATTCCAGGTCCATACAGTAATTGTTTCGCCTCATTCGCGATGTCCAGAGCATCCTTTTGATGTTGTGATGTTTGATGAAAAAAAGAAGCTGATTCTACATGGTAGAACCGCGCTGCGTGCGTATAATACGCTAGGTAAGGCAGAGCGCAAGTATCGACCGCGCTATATTCAAATCTCTATAAATCCGATAATATTGCTCGAACTTACTGCAAATTTGGTGTGAATACTCTTGAAGTACTATGCTTTCATATGGAATATAAAAAAAATCGATTGATTTTTTGAAAATACAAGACCTTTGTAACCCCTTAATGCTAGTTCGTAGGCCGATTCCTTTCTATCCGGCCTTAGTACCTGCATCGAGATTCTCATACTCACTGCCTCGTGCGTTTATATGCTACGGGATACCTTCTTAGCAAGAACATTCTCTTGCAACTCACTGTGCTCCTTAGTTCAGACCTACAGGTCACCACCGCTTTGGAGGACACTACTATCGATTCCAGCAATCTTATGGCCGCTTGACTGCCTTGTTTTATATTGACATCCCCTGCCGCTCGTAAGATTACAACTTATTCCGCCTGTGCAACTGTGCAGTACTTGGGAAGCTCCAACGATTTACTCTGACCCAAGTGCTCGGAAAACATTCCGTTCTCTCACTCTTCTCTTTGGGGGGAAATGGTCACGAAGTTTGTGCCAAAGTCAAAGTTGACACTCTATAGTCCATGTTGACATTTTTATTAGTCCCACAAAACTGCTCAGTATGATAGTGTCCGTAGAGACTCCCTTCAACAACCCTGCCCTTGAGACGCATAGCACGGTTGCCACATCTTGACAGTGTAGGTCGAATGGCAACAAATTCAAGATTATTTCTAATACAGCTGAGAGAGTGGTGCACAATGCGCCCGTTATTCCCAAGCATGACAGCTTTTGAATCCTAGTCAACTGAGCCATGTTGCATTTTTTTAACCCACCCCCCACCACACTTTAGCCGCGTAGATCAAAATTGTTCTGACTATAGCTGTGTACATCCTGTGTATCACTCGTGGTCTAAGCCCCCATTCAGTTTCAAAGAGCGCCTTGCAAGTAAAGAAAGATACTTTAGCTTTCCTCGCCCTCTTCTCGAAATTCAATTTTCAAGGGGGCTTATGATCCAATACGATCCCTAAGTATTTCGCCTGATTTGAGAGTAAAGCCTAGTACACAGTTCGATTCAAAACGAAAAATTCTGCATGTCTCCACATTTGGTAAATAATTTGCTGCTGGAAATTTGACAATGCAGACTAGTGGAGATTATTCACGAAACACTTTTTTTCTTTTCGCAAATGCCGGCTGCTGTTGATGTTGAAAACAACTTCAATGGCAGTTTTAATGGCAGCTATTGCCAAACGTCAACGTTCTGCTTCAAAAGAAATGTCGAAACAATTAAAATTCAAGTCAGAAAAGTGTGGAGTACATGGTGCTGCGGTGCTGCCATCTACCGAGTTCATCGATTCTGCGCAGAAAACTGTGTACTGCTTCTGCAGAATTGAGTCTGAAATTCTGTGCGGAATTTCTGCAACTGCATAATTTTCATACAAATTTCTGCTCAGAACCGACCTGTGTACTAGGCTTAAAATCTCAAATCTTACGACTTCTTGTAAGCACATCTTCGTCGTCCGCGTATGTGACGATCTTGATACAAGCCATAGTAGCGGCGTAAGAACATTGAGGAGCTCCCCTGTCCACGTATTTCCTGATGGTCAAATTATCGATGGACGAGCTAAATCGTGTGTCAATCTACATCTACATTAGCTCATATGAACACCTTTCTCTCTAAGTCCACGACAAAAGGCGTCCGTCTTTACATTATTAAACGCCACTTCTATGTTCAGGAAGACGCCTAGTGCATATTGCTTATAGCGAAGAGCATCTTCAACAGTGGAGACCAAGGAGTGCAACGCTTTCTCTACAGACCTGTCCCTCATATAGGCTTGTTGTGACCGTGGACTTCAGGAATATTGTCGGCCTAATGCCATCCAGTCCAGGAGATTTATGTAAAGAGCAAAAATGATCTTACCGCCCAATTAATTCTCTTGACATCCTCGATACGCCGTACTTCGTTGTAGTGCTGTCGAATCTTTTCTGCAACACAGAACCGAACGGATTAATACGAACTTAGTGAGTTTAAAGCTAAATATTTGGAAAATTGTTTCATCTCTTGAACGAATAGAGCTCTCTAGTTTCTATTATACTCGAAACAGTTCATTTATGTATATGTTAAAAAAAAAATACACCTACTACGCCTATATATTATTTTTATTTTCACCATTATTTGTAAACAAGTCTTAGAATTTCGTCTCAAACGTTTTCTTGATAAGTCAAGCTTGTTCAGTTATGTAAATCAACAAACGTAGCAATAACAAAAAACACCATCAACAGATCATATGCAAAGATGAACCAGACGCGCCATCAGCCGACGAGGAATCACCGAATAAGGCAAAGAAAAAGGATCCCAACAAAGTTGATAAAAAGTTTTTGTGGCCGCACGGTGTAACGCCTCCGTGTAAAAATGTCCGTAAACGAAGATTTCGTAAAACCTTAAAGAAAAAATACGTCGAAGCGCCGGAAATTGAAAAAGAAGTAAAACGTTTGTTGCGTGTCGACAACGAAGCCGTCAATGTGCGATACGACATCATTAACGAAGACGACGATCTCAACAAGACAACTGGTAGTGGTCACAACACCGAGCACGATGCCGAAATTGAAAGAAAATCATCGACATCGTATTCCGACAAGCACAAAATCAAAGATCGAAAAGAATCGGAATCAGAAATGGCGGGACCGTCACAATCAACATCGCGTGGTATTGTTGCCGAACATGATATTTTCGGTGGCGAAGTGTCCTCGTCTGACGATGATGTGGAAGTGCGAAATGTTCATGATATGGAGGACACAAGTCGTCTTTCGGCCGATGATAGCCGCCTTTCGGACTACTCCCTGGCTACCACACATGATAAGATGCTGACCGAGTTTAATAAGTCAATGTTTAGCCCGAAAAGTCGTAAATCCGACATGGTGCAGGAGCAGCTGCAGAACGTAGCAACTAGAGCATTGGCACAGGACTTTTACGCACCGCAAAATCGATCGTTCGACGATAACGATTCGAACGAGCCTCAAATGTCGCGAGATCAAATCAATAGCCGTATTATGGAATTGCAACGTGTTCTGGATGATTTCAAAGTCCAACAAGTGCAAAAGTCGCAGGAGATCTCATCTATTCAGAATCCAACGCTCAGACAACGCATGCAAGAGACCGTTGATAATTTGATGAGTATGATACTGGACAAGGAGATGGAGGTAATTTGAAAAGAGATAATGATTTCAAACTGAATCAAAATATTTATATTTCCAGATACAAGACCTGCAGAATATGTTGTCCTAGATACTAACTTACTGGAATCCTAATATTAATATGTGATCTACACACACAATTTTTCCTGAATAAATAATCTGTCTGTTTAATGAAAACGACCTACAATTCTTAGATCGCTTGGTAGTTCGCCTCTCTGTTGTTCTTTTTTCTGGCATCCCTGTTTGAACATTGTTCTCGACTTAATACATTTCAAATATCGACAGTTGAAAGACAAATGGATATGAGCGACAATCTGTAAACTTTAACTTGATAAGTTAACGTCGATTTTATTCGTCAAAGCAGGTTTTGGCGATGCCAAAATAAAGAGACACTTAACTACGACAAATAACATTTAATTTGATATCAAATGCAAATTTTCGACGCATTTGGACACATTTGTGCTTCCTGAATATAGTTATCGTTTCTACCAATTCGAAATGCCTCCATCCACGTGAAAAAAGTAGAAAAGCTCCTCGGAATGACATGATCTACTGGTCAACATGACAATCATGGAAAATAGCCATACTATGCCAGGCTGTTCCCAAGGAAAATTTCAATATTTTACATGCATGGTTTTGGAACAACCAGTTAAACTTTTTAATTTGATTTTTCATAAATTGTATTTATTACCAAAGCATTCAAAGCTCATTTCTTTATTTTAAATAGGGATGCATCCGATACCGATATATCGGCGATATTTCGGGTATGCCGATATATCGGTATCGGCGATATTTTTATGACCGATTCAACGATACTTTTCAAATTTCGCGCTTTGAAAATGATGTAATGTAAACGGCCGTGTTGTCTCGTCTGTTTCGTTGTAAACGAATCTCGAACTAGCTATGCTCGGAGAATCCCGCGCTTTATTCAGTCTGTTTTTCGCTAGGTTGACTTTTGTCGCGCATAGTATTTTTCCATGCAAATAAAACTAAGAATTACATATCATGATTAGGTTATGTGTGTATATCATTTATAACTAGTTAATTGAGTCAAATAAAGTAAATCTAAATAGTAGTCATGTCAACTTCAAATCACAAATTATTGGAAAACATAAGAAGTCCGTCGACAGAAGGGGAGAATTCATCGCAATCGAAAAAAAATGGCAGCTGACTTGGTATTGGCTCTTAATGAAAAATTTGATGGTTTGGAAAATGAAGAAACATATTGCTTAGCCACAATGCTTGATCATCGTTACAAAGCACGAATATATAAATTGCAGTTTACTAGTAGCACGGCAAAAAAACCCGTTGTTCAGTTACTTGATCTTAATGTAGCACTGCATTCGGAAACTATCTCAGACACAGTCACGCCTACATCTAGTACTGTAACTGTAAGTTCTGAGATGCCTACGAGTGGTGGGCTTCAGTAGCGTATGCAGGATTTTGATTAGGGGGGGGTTCATATTTTTCAAGTCTTGACTAGGTACGTTTGCTAGTGCTTCGGTGTAGATATGAAGATATAATTATGTAATCATACTTAATTATACTTTTTCACGGGTCAAAGTTGGAGTCCTCCAAAAATAATTCTGGCAGACTTTAGCCCGATTGTATGTCTGGTTTCATTTACGTGGCTAAACTTGTTTACCCAAGGGGGGGGGGGGTTGAACCCGTAACCCCCCCCCCCCTTGGGTACGCCACTGGTGGGCTTTGAAGCGTTTGTGAAAATATTATTAGAGAGTTCGAGGAAGATGAGCCTCTGTCTACTCTGAGCTGTAATTATCTCAAAGAAGTCGTCGAGAGATATCTACGATCTCCTAATATATCGAGAGATGCAGATCCGTTCGTTTTCTGGCGCAATGACGTCTTATAACCAAACTTGGAAAAAATAGCGCAAAAGTACTTTAGTCTTCAAATAAGTTCTGTCGCATCTGAAAGAGTATTTTCCACCGCAGGTCTTATTCAAACAGACTTGTGAAATCGCCTTTCTCCGCGAAACTTGAGAATTCTTTGTTTTTTAAACAAAATTTTCATCAATGTTAATTATTAACTAAACTCAACCTATTTTTTTATATTTATTAAAAAATTAACCTGACTTGTGTTTTATTTATTTTACCTACATTTTTGACTTCAATAAGCGTATCGGTATCGCCGATATTTTTGTAAGAGGATCGGTATCGTATCGGCAAAAAGGCGTATCGAGACATCCCTAATTTTAAATCAACTTATTCTGTAAGGAAAACCAAAAAATACTTTCTTTATTCTTCTACTTAAAGAAGCATAAATTAAAAAGTACACACAGGCTTCTTTTAATACTGAAACTGTAACAGTCTGTTGTTTGGTGGGAAATAACATTTCATTTTAATTTGTTGAACACAAAAGTTTTAACGTGTTCGGAAGTTGCTAATGCTGCTGACCCCTTCGATTCGTCAACATAAAATCCCTTACAAATGCATCGCTTTTGACAAGATCCGTTTGAAAATGTTTACTTAAATTTACGAGACATTTAAATTAATGAAAATTTGAATAAAATATCAAAACGAAATGTCTGAATGTAGCCCTTCAATTCATTTTTCAAATTGCCATGCTGATTTAGAGTTAAATTTCAAATATTTCATTTCTGCAGCCTTCTTTAAAGTTCGGTGCGAAAATAAATGAGTAAAAATGAATAATCAATTTTAAGCAACGGTAAAACTATGAAAATAATCGGGAGGGGGAGGGGGAGGGGAATACTAACGTGATTGATTTTAAACCTTCCTTGTGTGTTTCAAACTTCACCGCCTTGGATTTGCTCATAATTGTGGAATAACAATCTGTATTCGAATCAAAATAAGACATTTGCACGTCCAAAGTTTACAGCAATTAGGGACGAACTGAAAACACTTACTAAATTTACATCAATCATCTAATCACAGGCCCAACGAGGCAAGAAGTTTGTGCTAACGGTTAAGTTCTACAGATTTTATTGTTTAGACTTAATGCAAATATGTCAATGAATGAAAGCTAATCACAACCTCCTGTTTAAGATAGGTTCAAAATTCAATATGAATAAAAATAAATTTCTTGAATACTTACAAGTCCTCCGTCTAAATTTCAATTTAAACCCAACTAAAATGTGACATTTTCTTCTATCAAATTTATTTGTTACCACTCATTCCGTATTTCAATCCAATTCTCGATGTAATTGTCTCAAATTTGTTTTTTTTCTTCGAAAATTAACTGAAACAATGTATTTCAACAGCAATTTATTTATTCCATTCAAAGGACTAGCACGTTTTACGTGCCATCTTTAGTTAAGAAGGCTTATTGCGAATCTATTCAACTTAATATATACAGTAACGAAACATTCAACGTTACAAAAACAATGACGTATAAAATTAAGGGGGTTTCTCCTTCGTTGGTAGACATAAAGTATAGCCCCATACATGTATACATTGGATCAACGTAAAACTCGGACACTTATTCATTTATTATTTATGAGGCGATTAACAGTATAAGGAAAGAATTCAAACAAAAGAGAAATTTTTTATAAAGCTTTATTCATGGTAAAAGAGAATCGATAAAAACAAAAGAAAAATTTATCCATATAAATTCTTTCAAAAAATTAAATTTAAAAAAAAACGAAAACTGATCTCAAATTGAAATTCGGACAGCTCGTAATACTGTTATTGTATTCTTAGGAAATGCGGGGAATCCTAAAAATTAGTAGTCATTCGACGATCTCTTAATTTTGTTTTACGTTCAGAACCCTCAAAGGAAGTGTTGAAATTTACTAGTTTTTGTTAAATCCAGTTTTCAAGCTTAAAATTGGGAAGACATTCTGAACGAACATTGTTGGAAACTCGAGAGTCCGTCGAAAATCATTTTAACGATGGATTATCAGTGCGACAGATTGCCAGAATTGTAAAACGAAGTCATTCTAGAGCTCACGATATTATCAAACGCTTTAGGACAAGAAATACTCTGGAAAATAAATCAAAACCAAGTAAACGGATGATTTGTTCCTAAAAACCAAAATTTAAGTGCTTCAAAATTAGCGATGACATGGGGAAGCGTGGTTTCGGGGTGACGGACGGCGTCCTCTTCAGTTGCTGTCATTTACCATCCGCCACCAGACAGCACGACCACGATTAGGCTTGTTGATGGATTAAGCTCGTTATACTTCAACTATTTTATGAATTATTTATATCCGCGCAGTATAACGACTGTCAATTTTTTCGTATATTATGCATACGCAGCAATTCTATTTATGGAATTTAATGGGCGGTGGTGTCGACTAGACACGGAGGTTCAAATCCCATAAAAAGCTATGACAGTAAAAACGCAATTTGGTAAAGAAGTTAACCCACAAACGATGAGAATCGTACTAAGGAAGAATAGTTTAAATGGTAAAGTCCACCCTTAAAAAATCATTCATTAGCAAGAAGAACCGTTCCAAAACGTTAAAATTCGCAAAACTGCACAAAAATAAAGATTTTTCGTTTTGGACGACAGTATTGATTACAAACGAAAGTAAGTTCCGCGTCTTTCGCTCTGATGGCCAGCCGTATGTGTGGAGGAAGCCAAATGAAGAATATAAAGAAAACAACTTACTTAAGCATGGGAGTGGGTCTCTTAATGGTTTGGGAATCTATGTCAGCCGCTGGACCAGGAAATCTGCATTTCATAGACGGGATCATGGACCAGCATAAATATCTACAAATTTTGAAGCAAAATTTTAGGATTAATGTCAACAAGTTAAGAATAGCTAATTGTCTCAGCTTTCATCAGAACAACGACCCTAAATATAAAGCTGCAAATCTTCGACTGTGGTTACTTTATAATTACCCACATGTGCTTGACTCACCTCCTCAATCTCCAGACTTAAATGTCATCGAACATTTATGGACATATCTGGAACAGAGATTGAAAAACCAACTTGAAGGACGCGTTGACATACGAATGGGAAAGGATTGATCCTTTCTATTGTGAAAAGTTTGTTTATTCGATGCTAAGCAGATTACAAGCTGTTAGAGCAAGTAAAGGACTACCAACAAAATATTAAAACCTAATAAAATTCCTAAAACTTCTTACTGTCCGAGTTCCAATTTGAGATCAGTTTTCGTTATTTTTCAAATTTATTTTTTTGAAAGAATTTATATGAATAAATTTTATTTTTGTTTTTACCGATTCTGTATTACCATGAATAAAGCTTCTCATCTGTTTAAATGCTTTTCTTATACTATTAGTAATTGATTTCATCTTCACAAAATACTACATGTGTTTGTTTTTTTTTATAAAAAAGAAAAACTTCCTTTTAAAAAATTTCATCTTTATTTGGATTCGTAATCGATTTTCGACCGCAATCGCTGAGGAAGACCGAACGATTACGGTCGAAAATCAATTACGAATCCAAATAAAAATACACAAAATTAAAAGGAAGTTTTTCTTTTTCCTTATACTGTTAATCGCATTATAAATAATAATTATCTAAGTTTCCGAGTTTTGCTTTGATCCACTGTATGTCAAGTTGTGTTTTTCTAAATGTAATAATTGTATCTTTACACATTTTTGAAAGCTATGGATTATTGCATACCAACAAGAAAGAAACCCCCCTTCAATACTGACCCATTCAAAAAAATGTATAAGTAATTATATCGTAGAGATGCCGTTACGAAATTAATCATTACTTTTAAAAAATTCATGATCTTTATATTGTAAACAGTCACTTTTCTCCAACAGTTCGGACGCTTGTTTTATATCATTTTGAATGGCTTCAATTAAATCGTCCAATGAACTGAAATTCATTTCTGGTCTCAAATAGCCCGTGATACATACTTTAAGTGAACAGCCGTAGAGATCTCGATTGAAGTTGTGCATAATGTGTGTCTCCTGCAATAAAAGCAACGAAACGAAACGTTATATTTGATAAGCTAACTATTTAGACTTGATATCTAGAAAGTTAAATATGTATGTACGATAAAAAGACCATGTTAAAAGCGCAATTAAAATAATTAGATTAAAGAATCGTTGACTTGTGCTACTCATAAACAGTGTTTGCTTGCAGATTAAATTCTTACATTATTGCTGGTGCATGGAAAAAATTGAAATTATCATGTTGACTTCGAAATTATTTGCTTGTTTCCTAATCGTCCAGTATTATTTTTCGCAACTTAGCAATTTGTCTCCTAACCGAAATAACAACAACTAAATACTCCGCTTCACTTTTTAATCGATACGTCAGCAACCCGTACGTAGTGCGCATGCAATCTTTAATTAACGACAATTTATCAATTAAATTCTATGCTTTATTTTCATTGTATACATATGCATGTATATTGAGGAGAGTATATCTAACTTTATAAAATATTACGTGTTGTTGAAAGGCGACATATGTATCATATTGATATCATTGAGTGTAATCAAGATTGTTATTACGAAATAACTAAAGAGCACACAAGCAGCGCGAATTCGATATGTTTTGAATGAAGGTCGATATTATGTTTGCAAAAATTATTCCATCACTTGTTTATAATTCTGAATGCGGAATTTATATTAATCTTGCCTTCCTGAAGCTTTTTTCTTTTCTAAATATTTACAAGAAACCACACTGGCATACTTCAGCTATAAATAGTTCCACAGTTAAATTTATATCAATTCAGGTTGTGCATTTTAGAATTGATTTATTTCAATTGAAAAGTTCATCCCCTCACTTGTTTATAGTTCTGAATGCTTGCACAGATATAACTTGAAATTTATATTAATCTTGCCTTCCTAAAGCTTTATGCTCTTCTAAATATTTACAAGAAACCACACTGGCATACTTCAGCTTCAGTGAAATTTAAATCAATTCAGGTTTGTGTATTTTAAAATTGATTTATGTATTTCAAATCAAGTGATCACAGTTGAATCTATGAAAATTATTAAACAAAAATGCTTCGTCTGTGAAGCTCTACAAGTTTTAAATAAGTTTAATAGACAATTTAGCAAGATTTAATAACACTTCGTTTGCCTACGTTTTTTCGGCACCTTCGGTCTGCCCACATGGGGTCGTTTTCGTCTTGCCGTTTTTTCAAGCAGTTATAGTGCTGCAAAAAATCTGAAAAAAATCATGAAGGTTCTTCAAACCTTTAACTTGAAGTAGCAACCAGAAAATTATCAACAATCAGATTTTATAATATATTTTTTATCAAAAAAATGAAAGAAAACGAAGTAAATGCATTTGTTCGCTAAAAAAATCATAACTTTAAGACAAATAAAGATATCGAAACGAAAAAAAAGAAAATTAAAGGAGAAGAGTGTAGCTTTCAAGAAAAAAACATACCGCATTCAATTATTGTTTAAGAAAACCTTAAGTTTGCTACCTCAAAATGGCCAATAATTTGGTTTTAAATTTCGTAGTAAAAACGGTAATAAAAATATAATAATTCAAAAATTAATAATGAAATCAATAAAACGTCAATATTTGATACGTGACGATGAGCCGCTCTCCAATCAGGCGCAATGTTATTGGCCGAATATCTATCAATCCCAATGTTTGTACACTTCAAAATTGTTTCCATCATATCAGTTGTAAACAACACGTACCAGAAATCTAGCGGTGTGATCGAAGAGGCAACTGCTCCAATAGCTTTAGGTAATATTATTGTTATATTTGATCTGCTTTTACAGTCACAATTAACACTTTTAAACGAATAAACGGAAAAAATCACTTACCGTCGTCTGCCTACGTGGGTCGTTTTCGTCCGGATCGATTTTGATCGATCGATGGCTAGAACGGGACTGGGACAGCGAAAGTTGGTAGACAGGTACTAGAGGGGCGTAACTTTTTTTACAAAGGCACAACAGCGCCTTTTCTAGCGGTGTACAAAGTTACAACAACCTTTAATTTTCGCTCGAACGTAACCCACCCACGTAGTCAGTCGAAGGGTTAATAATTCTTATGCTTAGTTTCGATTACATCGAAGTTCATTAAGATAGAGCAAGTAAAATTACTTCTTATCTCTACAGTGTAACCATTATTTATTTTCCTAAAAAAGTTTCCCTTTTATCAACGGAGTAAAAACTATTGAATTGACAAGGCTGCTACATGTCGTATTTTTTAATATCTTTAAATTCTTATTGAAGATATAAAAGACATGTAAAATAAAATTATAGAAGACATGTACATAAAATTGTCAACACTTTTCTGCTATACAAAATATTCTAAACAAAAATCTACTACAAGTGAGTGAGATTCAATTTTAAAACAACGAATAGTGCTTCAAGGATTTCTAGACAACGCAATATTTTTTTTTAACAAAAGAATCATTTGGACATTGAAGACTCTTTTCAATATCATGAAGAAATAAAAAGTTCAAACGATAGATTAGAAAAATTTTATTTCATCCTATACGATTACTGAGTAAACGATTATTCCAATTAACCCATTAGAGAAAATCATTATTATTATTAGAAAGGACCCGTGATGCTGGAACTGCATGTGCCCTGAACGGTGTTAAAATGTGTGATGTTTTCAATAGAGTTGCGATGTGAGATTTATTTTTCAAAACACTTGTAAAATCAGTCCATGTTTAAAGTATTCCGTATTATTACGGTGTAAATAATAGAACACAATAAAATTTAACAAAATAGCATTCCGCCATAGGCGATGCCCTGAATAAATTTGATTGCTTCGATATTCCGCCGAATGAGTCTTGATCTTTGTACTATGTTTGGTTATAGCAGACAATTGAACTCAAAGATTATAATAACCGGTAGTGTCATCTACTATCAACAACAACAAAAAATCGCTGAACTAAATAAGCTTATCAAACATTCATCGCCCTCACTTTGTTTATTTTTAAAATTATGATTGCTTACATCAGTTGAAAGTCACAAATTAACAATGAGATTTTTTATCAATGATTTAGAGCTAGCTAGGAAATATTGTCGAATGCGTAACCGAAATTATTATTTTTTTGAGGTATTTCGACGTTTTCTGTATAAAAAGCACTAGCATCTTCAGCGACTTGAACCATCCACCATTGGCAATTCATCGAAGTTTATACTACGGAATTAATAAAGCAAGACTACCCACCTACTCTGGCTAAATTTGGATTAGAACTGCTTACAATAAAAATTTCCGTATGGTGTCCATTTGTTTACTTAAAAACCGGCATACAGTCTGCAAAGTGGAATGTTCTAGCACACATTTTTCTTGATTAACGACTTATTCTAGCAAATCGGTAGAAAATGCTCACGTTACTTTCGTCCAAAATTTCTTTTTTGAGAAATTAACTATTTTTAGAAAGCCGGCATTGCACAGAAATTTGGTTGAGCTGGAATTGTCGAAATATACCAAGACGCGTAGCAGTGTCGGTCAGAATCTGTTGATACTGATCCAGATGATTCGAAATGTAAGCACTGAATATTGTATGTAAGCAAAAACATTGCGGTCGTTGATTTTGAGCCCCTTTTTTGTCTGTGAATATTTTTCAGATATTATATTTATATTTAGTTATGGATACGAGACCTGTTCGCATTCCTATACTACTCACATATCACCATATCAACGTCATTTACAAATCTTTGAAAATTTCTGACGCATTAAACTTTAAGCAAGGAACCTTGCCCAAAAATAAATCTCATCACGCGGAAAGTTGATTTCATTTCATTATAATTTTGATTTAATTATGAAAAATGTAATTTTCTGTAGTTGTTCTATAATGAAGTTAAGCATTTATAAATGTAAAATTATTTTTTTACCACGGCTTCTTTCATTTGTCGATAAAAACATGTAAGTGCTCTGGAGTTCAACTAATATTTTTATAAGAAAACAGTGTTTACGAAAAAAACATCGATAATCAGAGAAACTAATGAAATTTTTGATTTGCATCAATATTATAGGGTTTGCCTGAAAGAACTCCAGCAAATCGAAAGAATTTAAATTCAAATTCAATGCAATTGAAACATACCTTCCATCGATTCTCAAACTAAATATGTACGAAATGACCACATTTCTGTTTGCAGAATTGATCTAATTTTAAACTGATTTCCAGTCCATTTTTTCGCTAATTGAACTAATTTCCAAACAACCAATGAGTTTTTATTACTGCTTCCAACTTGAAAAATAAGCTATACTTGCAAAGATAATTAAAAATCCATTAGAGTATTCGTTTAAAATTGCCTCTACAACCAGCCAATGGGGAATCATTTATATATCTAATATAAAACATGTCTCGCAGAGTTTTATTTACAATATATTTCTTTAATGTGACTCAGAAATAAATATAAAACCTGTATTTAAAAAAAAAATCAAAATGGCATCATAATTAACTTCAACTTAAACATCAAGCGAAATTTTCAACCTTTTTTAAGAAGTTGTAGTTGCGATAAAAAATTAAATAGTACAAATGAATTTCAAGAAAATCAAAATCTCGTATGATCACAAGAAATAACGTACTTTCGAGTGAAAATTGTAGTAGAAAATAGCGCAGCCGGTGAACACTTATTCCTACAATAATAAGCGGTGTGAGTAAAGAAGTTATCTTCGACGAAAATAGAATCGCAGTTAAACTTGCTGTTCACTGTAGGCTAAATAAAGTTGATTTGGTTGGTTTCTGGAAGAAAAACGATACTAAAATCCCATCAAATAACCAACCGAATCAACTTTGCAAATAAATATACATATGTATGTACATATGTATATCACCGTCTGAGGGAAAATTTATTTCATTTAGCTTCGAAAAAACTCAACGTAGATTGACCGGATGATTGGTATGATTTTTAAAAGGGCACAATGATCAATCGAAGTTTTAGTGGCAAATCGCAGATTGTTTGCGCTGCTTTCTGTTACATTGGAAAGACTTCAAATAGTTTTCTCCGCATGAAAATAAATTTCGAAAACTACCCTGCATTACTGAATATTTCAATTAATTTATTTGACAATTTTGTTTGAGATTTCTGGACAAGAACAAGATTAACATAATATGGCAGCAATTCATAACTTCAAGATTTTCAAGATAACTGAAACGAGGTTGAACGAAAAGGATATTCGAGTTTAAAGGTGACTATCTGGTAGTTTCGATTCAAACGCCATATCAAATTCACTAAAAAGCATTGCATTGTTAGCGTTAGCGAGCTTAACCCTAGACACTTAACCTTCGTTCATTCGACGAGTACGTCACAGAAAACTCGCTGTATCTTTTTGGCGCATGCACCTTCCATTGCAACGGCACTTGTCAATTCAGTATTTTCGGAACTTTATCCTCAGGCAACCGTTTCCGGCAGGTAACCGGAATATTTTTCGAGATATTATGATAATATTCATCGTTTCAACGAATGGTTAGGGTTTGTGTATATCATTTCACAACTTGCGTTGGTTCTTTCTTAGAGTTGTTTGTTATGTCTTCAAAACAATTCCTATCCGATGAACAAATTACGCGTTTGTTATTGGGTGAGGACGAAATCAGTGCATTGGAGGAATTATCTGATAGCGAACAACAAGATAATCTGGAGGTTGATAATGTAGAAAGCGATACTCAAGACGACCTTTCCGATCACGAAAACACTCAAGATGACGCTGCTGCTTTGGTGGATGATTTGCTGGAGCCACAAACTCCTCTTGTCCCAACAGAAGGTGTCTCCAATTACAATTCAAGTAGCTTGATCCTCTCACGAAGGAGTATCCGTCGTCTCGGTCATATCTGGGATACAAGCAAAGGCCGAAGTTCACGCAGAGCAGCAGCAATAAATGCTGTACGTGTTGCTAGAGGACCTACCCGTGCCGTAAAGGGTGTAGTAAATCCACTTTTATTATTTGAGCATTTCATGACTGCTCAGAAATTGCGAAATGGACCAACTCGGAGATTGCGACAAAAAGGTAAAATTATGAGCAAAAAATCCGACTGGAATTCGCACGTCAAGAACAAAATTACAGATATACATATTAGCTGCAAAAAACGATGACCAATGAGGTCAGTCATCATCCAAAAACGATATTCAACTTGTAAAGGCACCAACTAATAGAAAAAGGAAAATCTGTGGTCTCTGCTGCTATAAAAAAGGCGCATGACCAAGTCATTATGCGCAAAATGTAGTACTGCAATGTGTGATGAGCATAAAGTTGATATTCGCATAAACTGCGCTTGAAAAGACTATTTTTTTTTTGTATTATTTCCTAAATATTAAGGTTTTTTCAAAGTATGTTGCCTTGTGTGATCTCGTAAAAAATTGTCTCTTGATAAAACATAGTATAAAATAAATAAATTTCTAATAAAATAATAACGAATTGTTTTATTTTATCACATGATAGCTGGTTCACTTATGCGGCCAATAAATTTAACGAAAAAATATATCAATGAACAAAATAATACAGCCTAAAAATTGCTCGTCGGATCGACGAATGGTTAGGTTTAAAGGGATACCAATGAACGTTAGGTGTCTAGGATTAAATGTGCCATCATTGAGTTTTGGCGAAATATAGACAAAATGATTTCAAAGTCGATAGAAACAGTCAGTCAGCTTCGCAGAATGGAACAACTGATCACCATTAGAAAATCAATTAAAGCCTAACATTTCGCAACTTTTATTATTGAGATTTATAATTATTCCATGTCAAACGTACAGTAAATTGACAATTGATTGCAACGTCTATTTAAAACTTCTTCAAAACAAAGCAAATTGACGAGATACAATTGATTGAAGCGTGAAACAAAGTGAATTGGCTTTCATGAAATGGATCTGATAAAAATATTGGAAGTTTAAAGTGATGAATTTATAATTATTTCCGGTTGTGTGTTCGAAATTTCTCATACCTTCAAGAATGATTGAAGCACACCTTGCCGAAAAATCAATTTTTTGAAGGAAATTTTTCCACTAAATGCATAACTTCTAAAAATGTTTCTTATTAGTCTGATTTCTACTTTTAAACTTAACGAAAGCGCGCAAAAGTTTAAACATATTTTACCTTAAGATTGGTAATATAACAATTCAATTAAATAATTTAAAACGCTAAGGTTTATTCTACAAAGATGAAACAAAATTGGAAATATTGAACTCTATTGAATAAAAAATTGTTGAGATACTGGTACTATCCCTTATACCGATGTATATCGTCTGGGAAGTACAAAGTAAATAAAGCATTCAGGGAATACATTGCACACGGATCAAAAAAATTAGGGTCAAATTTTTTTTAAAAAATTGGAAACATTATCGAAGGAAACACAAAATAAATACTTGAAGTCAATTTTATTAAACATTTTAATAGATCGTAAAGCAGAGAGAGGTATGTAATTAATATACCGAACCTAGAAGTTTAAATCGTTCGAATCTCAATGCAGAATAAAATTTCCATAAGTTATGCTGATAAGGCAACAAACTTCTGGGCACGAGACCGAATATTTGCGTTGATTTATCGCAAGTCATTTTGGAGAAATACCCACGGAATTTCAGTACAGTTACGATTTGTTTATCGCTTACATACACGGATTATGCACGCATTCCCTGGGCCCAAGCCTATCTGCCCAGCTTATCTTATTGAACATTACTCACCATGCTCTTCTCGGTGTTTTCAAAGAATGGGTTCCAGCCAATGCTCATTACCATCTTGTAAATGGGTCCATTATCCACGGACGCCCACCCAAAGTAGATGCCCCGGTTGATTGCTTCAGGCAACGACTTCACGACCTCCGATGGGTAATTCGCTGCAACGAAAGCAAATAAGAGCTCAATGGAAGCGAGACCATCCAACGAATCGCATCTTGCCAGCACCCCCAAATTACATAAGCCAGTGTGTCTAGGGGACGGCGGCTGAGCCACTAGACACACATCAGACAAATCTGGATTGCGGAGCCATGTCACCTACCCGTAGGTATTCCTAGTTCCCGGGAGCCTCGGCCGAAACCTTTGATGATTGGGCCAGACGTGAAGTACGGCAGCATTCTTGCCAGCTCGGGACTCGGCACTATTTTCATCACGCAACCGGCGAAGCTGTAAGGTTTTTCTGCTCTGAACGCGCCACCGCACAAAAATCTAAACTATTCGGAGCGCTGCGAGCCACTTACTGCAAGCAGTCGCTGGAAATCTCACTTTTGCCGCGATGAATCGAAATTATCGCGGAATTTCTTTACTACATCTGCGTCATGATGACGTTGTAATTGTCATGGATTGTTTTTATGCAAGGCGCGGTGAGACGGAGGGGACGCAGCTCGTGCCATGTAACCGTCAAATACTTGTAAAGTTATGTTCACATGAATTAACCTTAAAGGTTTGGAAGCAACAATGCATCAGATAAGAGGTCAAATAAAAATGTGAGGTCAGAAATTGATACGAGTATTTGCAATAAATGCATAAATCTTCAAATACTTTGTCCGATGAAAGAAAGAAACTTCCGGAATTGATTTTAATTTATCATATTTTTGCAATGGCAATTTTTCACCTAATAGACCAGGGCGGATCTGTTTTTAGTTGGCCGTTGAGGGGGGCACACTGAATTTTGCAGAAAAAGAAGTGGAATAACTCGTATAACAATAATTGACTTATGCTCCCTCTCAAAAAAGTCAGGAACGTTAAAAAATCGAAATGTTTGAAAAAAATTCAAAAAAATCTTTTTTTTCATACTTTTCTCACTCCTTACTTTAAAACAGTTCATTTAAGGTTAAAGTTGTGTAGCAATGAAAGTTGCGTAGTAAAATTTTCTATAAGATAGGATTGGTTAAAAATCTTAAAACGTTTAACCCTTGCCGCAAAATTGCAATAAATATAAAAAACAGGGAGAAAAAAGACTTTTTTTATTTAATTTTTTTACCACTTAAAATGCACTTAGGACTTTCATATTTCGCTTAAAAAACATTACAATATCATAAAATAGCAAACAAATTTTCATCAAAATCGATTCGGTAGATTGCCAAAAATAATTGTGCAATATAAATTTATTTAAAAAAAATCAAAAAAATTTGAAAGTTTGCAAGTCAGAAACTTAAGCTTTGAATTTTTTTCACATATAAAAGAGCACTTCACCTATCAAACGCACTTTACAAAATAAATAATAACGGTTTATTAGGGCGGTCTCAGCAATTTTCGCTATGCTTGGTAATAAACTCTAAAACAGTGCTGGGCGGCTGCGGATTCTGTTGATGGAAGCATGACTCCTACGACTGAATCCGCAGCCGCTCAGCACTGTTTTATAGTGACATTACTTAAAAACATCGAAAATCGAAACACACCATCACTTTTGTAACATTCTGTTATATCAAGTCATTATACTTAATAAATTAAATAAACCGCAGCCATCATCACTCGGATCCACTGACAACGTTTGAGTGTTAACGAAAAACTTTAAACGCCACGCCTGAACAAGTTCAAAATGGAGGCACAACTATATGATGAACTACTTTGTAACATTTCCCATCACAAATTTATTTGATATACATTTCTGTAGTTTCAGAAATAATAAAAAAAACTTGTTTTGTCAATTAAATTGCCATACAGTACAAGGCCTATACTTCGAATAAGTTCATAGTTCTACTTGATTTTGATTTTATACTACTTTTGTACTTCGACAGAATAGGCAAAATATCCTTCTACCTATAATAATAATGTAAATAGAATACTTTCAAGTTGATGAATTTGTAAGTGTGAAATATAAGAAGAAGTAGTGCATTTCTCGATAAATTACTTATCTTTAACTATTACTTTTTTATTTATATTAATATGATGGTCCAAAAAAGTGAATTATAGTGAAAGCCGCTTATTGTTATGATGGTTAATGGTCGTTAATGGTCGCTGAATAATATAACAACAATCCAGTACCATTTTTTCACAGAAGTTTGGTCACTTATTGTTGTAATTCACCATGTTCTGCTATATGTTAACATGATTTTGTTGTCATTTTTTTATCAGTTGATATCTATTTTAATTGTTGGTTTAATAGTGTATTCTGATTGAAAGGTTTTCGATAACATCCATTGTCTGAACACAATCGAACCAAACGTGCCGATTTAAATGTACATTCATAAGTGAATAAATTCGAGACTCGGATGTGTCTCAGGGATCGCGTTATTGCATAGTGATACGTAAGAGACAAGAATGTGGTAAGGATGAACATATTTAAGCGTGTCGTAGAGACAGTGTATAAAAATACAAAATCTCTCAAGAGCATCCCAATATTACCTGTTGCCTTAACATTAGTAAAAAAGTGGATTTATTTTAAAGGTCGTCTAATATTGGGCCCAATGCGATAACAAAAGGCAGATTTCACATTTATTAATTTCTTCAGTCAAAATATTTCATTGCAAATTTAGCTATTATCTAAAATTTATAAAAATGTCTACCTTCAATTGATTGTGTTTTTTTAATGTTTTCTATGCTTATCTTAAACCAAATAGGCTTATCTTAAATCAACAAAAAAATGTATTTCTAGTATACATACATAATTGATATCTATCGTTTCGATTCTTAGAAAAATATAGATATCACGATAATGGTGAATCTAATCGCTATATTGATAAAAGTTCTTAGAATCTCTATGTATAAATCCTTGTAATCGATAGAAAAATATGAACATACCTTCCACGTATCAAAAACGAATAAAAAAATGATTTCATAACTGATTGTTAAGCTTATTTCCTGAAATTTTCCAAGAATTTCCTAATAGTAAAATTCACGCGCTTATCCACTTGTAATTTTGAAAAAAAATCGATTCTTTTTTTTGCATATTTTGAATGTACATATATTTGAGAATATCGTCCGAAAATTTCACATTGATCCGGCAAATAGTTTCAGAGAAATTAGCGTATTTGTAAAGACGTCTCCGAGCGTTTGAAAGTAGGCGAAGCGTGAACCGGAAAAGCAACTGCTTCTCATTACCCCTATGTCCTTGTCTATGCTTTTCATAATGTTTTTATTCTTGGAATTAGAATATAAAAGGTTTATTTTATACCTGAAAGCTATATTTAGAAATTTTAGTTATAAAGTAAGTACATTTCGTCAGTTTAAAGTGAACTGCCACGATGTAAGTTGGAAAAAAAATTGGTTCCCAAAGTTTAAACGCGTTTTTCTTGAAACGGTGTTTTCAAAGTCGGTGAGGAAAATTTCTCTAAAACGGCGGAACCGATCGGCTTGAAATTTTCACACAACCTTCTTAGATATTTGTATCAGGTAATGATCGAAGGAATAAGGTTTCTGACAATAATTTCGATTTTTTAAGCCCCTTTAAACTGTAAATTTTCTTTAAAAAAAACGATTTTTTTCTTTGGGAAGCCGCCATTTTGTCAACAATCAAAATTTTGACTATTCCATCGATCATAACCTGTATTCATCTATCCTAAAAATAAATCTTTTGGTTTTTTTTTATTTCCGATAATTTGGATCAGAGATATCTTCCTCACCGCCTGACACCTTTTTGTGGAAGTCCTCTAGGAGATCTACTACAGGAACAACGGAACCGAATATTTTTTGTAATGCATCGCGAATTCTTAAAACACATTAAATTCGCTATATGTACATTTATTCTATGTATTTATTTAATAAGAAGCCTCTTCACAAAAAAATCACAAAAAAACATGTTTTTTCGGACTTACAAGTGGATATAACCCCTTAAGTATTTCCACGGAATGAATGTTATCTTCAAACCGAAAACACATACATATTTAATCCCTGTAAAAGCCATATCAATATCAAATTTCAAAGGAAACAACGCTGATCATAATAAAGATAAAAATAACTATGATAATAAGAATAATAAAAAGTAATATGATTTTGTTTATCCCCTTAACCATTATAAATAAGAATTGTTGAATATTGATTGACGTAATCGCCAAAAAAAATCGGGTACATCTTTTCCGCAAAACTTTAAAATCTATATTTAAATTTTTTTAATTGTATACAAAGTGCTGAAATAAATTTTAAATAATCACATCGGATAATTTGAGCGTTAACACGACTCGACAGGTGTCTAAACAATATTGTAGAACGAAATTAAATGTAAGAACAAAAATGTTTTATCTGCACTGTATACACGATATGATTGTATAGTTTACTGTACACTACTCTCTGATAAGTAAGTGAAGAAAATATAAAAAAAACTATTCCGTCTTTGACTTTCCAGTGAATAATGGGTAACACCCAGCCCAGAAACCTTAACAAACAAAGACAAAGCGATTTTTTATTCATGAGATTTCAAGCCGGAAAAATGATCATGCAGTTACGCACGTATCCAAACACATGCATACTTACTATCAACAAAAAAATTAAAATACTGCACTGATATTGTTGCCAATGTTGGGAGATGGAAGCCTTCAAAATATCTTTAGTCGTCCCTTTTTCTCGGTATATTGGGATGCTGAATGTATATGTTAACAATTATAATTCCAATTTTCGGACCCCTTTACTCGTACTTCTCGTTGAACTAACGAGAACAACAAAAAGAGTAATGATTGAATAAAGATAGTAATAACTATGATAATAAGAATAACAGAAAGTAATAAAATTTTATTTATAAATAATAATTATTGAATATTAATTGACGTAATTGCTAATTAAATCAGGTAAATCTTTTCCGCGAAACTTTAAAATCTATATTTAATTTTTTTAACGAGTTAGTTTCAATTATTTTTATTTGAATCATTTTCAATTTGGTGTATCGCCAAAAATTTTATTAATATTATTATTTAATATTATTATTATTATTATTGTATTTTTAATAAAAATAAAAATAATAATTTTAAAAATTATTTTGCTACATTTCATGTTCGACCGAAGTCTTCCAGAAATCAAATATTTAACGAAAATTTAGTCAATCATGAGAGACTCGCTGCCAAACCATAAAAATAAACAATTTAAAAGTTGAGAATACGCTTGAAATATCCAAGGCTGATACAAATATTCATAAGGGGCCATCCATATATTACGTAACGCAATTTTTAAAGTATTTGAACTTCCTCTCCCATATGTAACACTTAGTAACATTTTCAAAATATTTAAATCATAAACTATTATCAAATAAGCAAATAAGCAAATAAATTTAAAATTTGACTTTATGATTTAGTGTTAAAACAATTATTCCAACTAGTTATAAATTTTGTTACATAACAATTTGTTAGACACTTCGTAACATTTTCAAATAACCCTTCCTCCTTGGAGTGTCACGTAGTACTTATATGGGTAGCCCCTAAGTAATTTGTAACCCTAAACAGTTTTCGATCGTTGATAAATAAATAAATATATATCAAATATCAATTCTCGAGTGACGTGCACACAATCCTAATTTTAAAGCCACAGCGCATTCCAAAAAATTTAACTGACACAGTTAACAGATATAAGTAGCTTATTTAAGTTGCTGTATGTAATTGCAGTCAAATTTTTATTGTAAATAAAAAGCAAATATTTTGTTGTCCGTTTCATTAACTAGTTTCAAATCCATACCACAAGTTTCGCGCCATCAATTCAACAAATGAGGCACTTACCAGATGGTATCTGAAAAATACGTCAAAATCATCTGTCGAATTATTCATTATGACCTTTTACTATGTTTCACCAATGTGAATGTTTCATGTTCAAATTTTGACTTTGATCAGCTGGGGTGGTTGCTGTGCTTTTCGAAACAGATAACTAAACTGATAATTGGAAAACCCAAACAACAAACGGAATATATTGTATAAGCAAATGTCGAATACGAATGAAATTGTAGATTATTGTAGTGATGGTTCGGCAATTTTAGTTCCTATGAGCTTCGGTAACTTGAAAATGAAAACTGACGCGTTTAACCAAATAGAAGCGCGAGTGAAAAGGATGTATCCGAAAATGAGCGACGAATCTGTGAAGGAAGTCACCAGGCGGTTTATTCGCATTAAATTGAAGGCAAATCCAATCGGATTGGCGAAAACAATCACCACGTTGGATCCAAGCGTCTACAAAGATGCCAGTAAGTTTTATTGTCATGGGAAATATTTGTTTGGGGTATTTGGAGTGAAGGTTGTAACATGTTGTTAAGTAGTTTAAATTGAGCAATAAATAAGTAAAAATCTACGGCTTGATATGACACTCGGTCCGTTTTTGTATATTCAATGCCGGTTATCACAGCTCACAAACATTTCAAGCAAATTAACCCTGCCACGTTTAAGGCTTTCACATATGATGTCCCCATTGAGCATTCTCATGAACTTTGATTTGAAAACTGCCATTAAACGTTTCTAAAACGATTGTTTCTCAAGACATGTTGTTTGGTACGAGTAAAAGCTCAAGATTTTTTTACTCTATTTCGAGATGCTTAGAAACGATTTGCAGCCGGTATCGATTAATCAAGTGTGGATTAACCTGTTCAACAGTGGCGTACCCAAGAGGGGGGGGGTACGGGTTCAACCCCGCCCCCTTGGGTAAACAAGCTTAGGCAGCCCTGATTACAATAATACTCTGTCTGTGCTTAGTTACAGTTTCACTTTCCCTTGCTTTCTTTTCTGGCCTGTAGGTACTGAAGGTGTTTCAATATATGTACTTGCAAACATGCATATACACTTTACGGTTCCAAGGAAGTCTACAAATACAGTGTAGATTCTTTCACACGTCAAGCCCCTAATTATATAATTTGAATGAAAATATCATGAATGATTCAAGTAAATGAAACCAGACATGCAATCGGGCTAAAGTCTGCTAGAATTATTTTTGGTGGACTCCAACTTTGACCGGTGAAAAAGTATGATTAAGTATGATTACATAATTATGTCTTCATATCTACACCGAAGCACTAGCAAACGTACCTAGTCAAGACTTCAAAAATATAACCTCCCCTATCAAAATCCTGCGTACGCTACTGCTGTTCAATATGTGTTAGCACAACCACACATATTTTTGGATGTATGCAATTAAAGGATCATGATACGGCAGAGTCGCGGTAACGTGAACTTGCGGTGATATGAAAACGTCGATAATGTGAACAACAAATCTTCAACATCCAAGTCCTTATGACGTGAACTAATCACACTTCCATCATTTAAACGATTGAAGATATCTACTAAAAACATTCAAAACTTACTGGAGAATGTTTCGCAATACTCTACAAGAAAATATTTGGACACAAACGACATTTTAATAAAAGCAATCAACGGTGTTATCAGTGCAAACACCAATTATCGATCCTGAAACCATGACTTCAGTCCCAAAATAGAATAATCTACAGTGAAAATGGCAGCAAACCAGAGATTATAGCATGAAATTTCAAGTTAATCTGATCATTAAAAGGATAACCGGGAAATTCGCTACCCCAAGAAATCGTATGCTGGTGAGCTTTGATCGAGGATTATCTTACACGTGAAAACTTTAAAAAAAAACTGTGAAACAAAAAATTGGTCATATGTACCACCTCTCATCATTAAAGATTTCAGTTTACTCCGCTGTGATTTATGAAAAGCTGCGATCTTCTAGCAGGCTTTTTCAACTTCCCAGGGAAGTTATTGTAATTAATTCGTAAATCGAAGTCGAAATTTTCAACGTTTTAATGACTTAGAGGTATATTATATTTATGTACGTACCTACGTTCGGATTACTTCTTTCTAGATCGATATCTCACGAAAGCAAAGTCTTATAGATTTGATTGAGGTGTTTGTCGAGATATTTTAGCAATCACCTGATGTGATTAGATTGTGGTAAGAAGAGGGTCTTCGATTAACCGGGGATTTCCTTTTTTCATCTATGTGTTCATTTTGTCTTCAATTTTCCAAAGTTGTGTTTGAATGTTTTAATAAAATTTAAGTGTACCTGAACGGTGACGGGAAACGTACATCTGAGAAACGAATCATTTCTGAAAAGTAATTATGTATGAACTTCTGGTGTTGACACTTTTAAAAAGAATCCTCCGCCTAATGTTTACGTTTGAAAATTCAGCGAAACTCTTCCCATAACGTTTTACTTCTGAACATCTAATTTCAGTGTTGTTCAAGAATTTGAACTATACGCATCGAAAATGTCGACAAAAAATCAGCGTACCATTTTATCACTCGAAAAAAGAGTTGAAATTATAAATCGCGTTGGTGATAAAGGTGAAAGTGTAAAAAAATCGCCATAGAATATGAAATTGGCGGACAAACTATCCGGGGTTTAATAAAAAATAGAAAAGACATTCTGCAATTCGTTTGTTCGGCGGAATCAATTGCTTCTTGTTATTCCCGGAAAACGTTGAAGACATCAAGAATGGTGAAACTCGATAGAGCCGTTTACCAGCGGTTCGAACAAATACGGTCAGAAGGACTTCCCATTTCCGGACCGATGGTAAGCGAGAAAGCTTTGTGGTTTTATAAAGAGTTAAAAATTGATGAGCCTTTCTCCGCTTCGCTTAGTTATTTAAAAAAAACGCCACAGTATTAGGCAACTCGAGATTCAAGGGGAGAGTCTGAGCGGCGATATTGTTGCTGCAACATTTTTTAATGAAAATTTTGCCGCTTTAAAAAGTGAATTTAATTTGTGTGAAGAACAAATTTATAATGCAGATGAAACCGGTTTATTTTGGAAGATATTTTCCTCTAAAACACTGGCTTTACGATTGGAAAAATCAGCCCCTGGTCATAAGTCCAGCAAAAGGATTGAAAGTTTTAACCTATTCTAACGCCACTGGGGCACACAAATTAAAGTTAGCTGTAATAGGATTCGTTGTGATTACTACGATCATCTTGAAGCCTGGATGAATCAAGCGATATTTACGACGTGGTTTAAGGAAGAATTTGTGCCTTCCGTGCATGATCATCTGGAAAAACAAGGGCTTCCTCAGAAAGCTGTACTACTTCTTGACAACGCTTCATCCCATCCTGGTTAGTCAATTTTCAAATCTGATGATTTTCGTTCATTTCTTACCCGCAAGGGTTACTTCACTGATTCAGCCTATGGACCAGGGAGTTATTTCTGGTTTAAAAAGGCGATACACGAAAATATTTTTACGATTTCTCCTTGAAGTGGCAGAAAAAGAAAATTTTCAATAAATTTTGAAGAAATGGACAGCAAAAGACGCAATTTTTGCTATTTGTGAAGCTTGGAATGATTTACCGAATTCAACATTAAAATTGGCATGGGCCAAAGTTCTCGACCCTGTACTTGATCAGTCTTCTACTGACCATACATTAGAAGCTTTGTCTGCTGAAAAACAAGTTGACGAATTTTTAGCTATGGCTATGGCATGTTGATCAGGCAGTGAAGAAGAAATCCTAATAGTGACGAACAAAGAAAAAAATCCTCATTCAAAGGCCATAGAAAGTATCGAAACTCTACTAAGTTATTTTGAACAAGAAAATGCTAACTACACAAAAATATTAGAATTACGAAAAATGATGAAGAAACCAACCAAAATTTTGAATTATTTTTGTTCTACTGAAAAATAAGTTTTAATTATCTGTAAATTCGTTATTTTATTCAAATTTTCATGTAATATAAACACATACACATATAATTTCATTATTATCTTGTATATATATGTAGAAATCGTTTTTCTAATAAATATAAATATGGTATTGTCATAAATTATGATTTTTCTTGCATCCTCATAGACCATAAGTAAATATGTCAACAAATTGGATTATCCGTGATTTTCGGTTATCCGTGCATCTCCTTCCCCGGATCATCAAGGTTCTACTGTAATTATGTTCATATAAAAATATAATTATATTCATATAAAAACACACAGACTAATTCCACTTGTAACGTCTCATTATCATTATTATTATTTGAAGTACTATTACTTTTGCTATTGGTTTTGATAGTTTTGTAGATATTACTGGAAAATTGTTCGTGTCGACCTCAAGAGTCGCACCTCGCGGCTTGTTTAATATTCTTACATCATATCAGAAGGAATTAGCAATATAATAACGGAGGCTGTAGTCTCTTTTGATTCGATTTTTCCTCCAATTGTGTCTGCATACTCAAAAATATATCAAACTTAAACCACTTGGGAGCGAAAATCGCCAGAAACAGATCGAGTTCAAAACATAGTATCAAACCGCTTTCACAAAATTAATAATTTTGATCATTTTTATATTGTTTTTAACTTCTGTGAGTGAGTCGTTAATTACGTACCAATGCATGATTTAAGATATAATTTTTGTGTCTAATGTTTTGCTCTAAGTAAGGTTTTTGAGAAAATAATCCTATCAAAATTGCAATATTGTAGTGTATTGATATTTACTCATTTCCCACGACGGTTCAACGGATATTCTCACGATCATTTATCATAACATTAATGACATCATGTGTGCTGTAGTGTGTATTGATATTCAAATTAGCTTCCCAAGACGATTCAATGGGAAAAAATTTCAAATAAACTTCTCTTTCTAAACCCGATGTTTATTATTGTTAATCGAAAAAAAAACAAATATTTTTTCAGCAATACTATAGAAACGACTGTCTAGGCTCTCTTATTGTCCAAGAAGTAGCGTAATAAAAATAAACAATGCAAAAAAACTGAAGCTAAATGACACGGTTATAAATTTAATATTCGTCTGGAGGGAACTGGAACGAAACAACATTTTTAAATGTTAGTTTTATCAATTAAAAGAAAAAGGAACATTTGCAAATACCGCGTAGATCCAGAAGTGATGAAAAATAGACAAAAATCTTTCGTCCTTAAAATCCCTAACGGCTAGATAATATGTATAACCATTTTTTAATCAGGATAAATTCATATTTCCATTGACAGACGTTGCTTTAACCATCTTGTATGGTAAGAACAATCGATGTATTATTATAAATGAAAAGGAGAGAGAAAGATTCTTCGAAATCTTACTTTAATCTTAATTTTTTTTTAAACACTAACTTGCATGCATGCATGATTTACCGTGATGAACTCTGCACTAGATCTAAATACGTCTACAAAGTTTTTTAAATGCTTAATTTAACGTATTTTAAACTCATCGAATTCGTAACTTAGTTATAGTATTTTTTTCCGCAATCTCTTAACGTTATTTTGATTGCCGGAATAAGGCTGGTCTGGTTTTTATGGGGTTTACGTTAAAAATGAAATTTTCAAAGAAGCTACCGACCATTTCAAGGATAGCTAAAACCAGCCCATACATATATGTACATATATCGTGCAGCATAAATTATATGTAAATCTTAAACAATAATTCACTTAAAACAAAAACAATTAACAAATGATTCCTATCTCGTTCAAATTGCTTTGTATTTTTTACAGTGTTTAAAAGTGCGCCACAAACACAATTACAGAAAGTGTGTATGAAAACAACTGAAATAAGCTATAATGACTTTCGATTATTAACAAATGTGGAAGCTCACATAAGAAGCAGCAAAAATAACGATTCGTTTTCCATAGAAGATATAGAAGCTGCAATTAAAAAATATTACCAGGAAGTATTTGTTGTTTCAAATGAGTGGCCGAGCGAAATATATTTCCTGGATCATTCAGTTCAAACTAAAACAGATTTGGAAAATTTGAAAAAGTCGGAGAATTCAAAGACAACTAAAAAACAGGTAATCAAGTTTTGCTGAAACAAACTCAAATAGATGTAAACTAACTCCAAATTTCGCAATTTCGCTCATGCTTCCGTAGGATGTGAGTGATAAACAGAAATCGTCGTTAGTGAACCCAATATCTTCGACACCTACGAATCCAAAAGAAGGTAAAGTTGCCATCGAAATATTTAAATTGTGGATTTTTTTAACCATTTATTTTCAACTTAATGTTAATCAATCATATCCACAGCTCATCCTGAACAAATACATACAGAAATTCAAGCCAACAACAGCGTTTCCTCTGCCAGACAATTGGACTCCTATGCCTACACCAATAATGGTAAAGCAGGCAATCATTCGTCTTCGACCCAAGCCAATGAGATCGAGATATTGCCATGCCAAATAACTTACGAAGACTTTCGAACACTCACCAATATTCAGTCTTGTGTAATGCAGGATATTCTACTAAAATTTCCTGGAAAGTCCAAAAGATATTTACAACAAATTGATAAGTACATAAAAAGACATTATGAAAATGACTTTGTAAAGAAGCCTAAATGGCCGTCAAAAGTAAAATTCCACGATCATACAATTCGAACATTAGAAGACTTGATACTATTAAAAATGAAAAAAACCAGCGAAGCATCACGAACGAAAGTAAGTATGATTATCGGAGTCGTTTCGTTTCTGGTAAACGTAAATGCTGCAAGTTAAAAATTCATTCTTCAAATAAAAAATTCGTAAACTGTTTTCAATGTTACAACGCGCATTAATTGCAGTTGCAAAGATATGTTAAGAAACACTAATAACTTTCACTATTATTATGCAATATAAGTGCACGCTAATTTTTGATACGGTATTGGCAAACGCAATCTATAAAAATTTGGTTTAATTTACAGAATAATATTCCGCAACAAGAAATTAACAACGATACCAATACAGGCGTCGCTTCTCAAAACACAACAAATATCGGCGAAAAGGTTTGTGTTTACAACTCAAAACAGCTTACATAGTAGTTGATGCAATCATATTAGAACGGATTTTTCCTTTTTCTCTAAATATAGGAAGCAGACATCAATCTATCACCAGATTTATTTCCGTCCAGTGGTGATAGTGATGAACTCGCTGCACAAGCAAACGCAAATGCGATTGCTGCATCAACTCAAGAAGTAAAATCATATTTCGAAATGTTTAAGTATTGACTATTTAACAATTTATAAATTTCCAGAAAGCAAACATTCCAGACACTCAAAGTCCAAATAAAAATATTGAGGACTGTTCTCATCGAATTGTTCAGCCATCCGCTGACAGTAAAAAAACCATAGCAAAAGAAAATCACCCGCCGCCAAAATCCAATCAAAGTTTTGCATTTTGTGATGTAGCCAATGTCGAAGAAAGCCAAAATAACGAAATTATATCATGCAGTGCCTACGATCCGCTAACATTAAATTCGAACGATTTGGCGCGTATGAACGTTTCATGTACAAGTTCGACTGATCAAACAGATGATACAATTGCTTTTAATACTCACGTACAAATTGTTGAGAGCATGACAGGAGATGCAACAATCAATTCGAGCCCAGCAACATTGGCGGGAACAGTGAATCGCAGAAGGTCAAACTCGCAATGCTCAACCGATACAGATATATTTCCGCCCTCTGCAAATATACGCAATCAACATAGTACCGTAGACATGGGTGAAAAACAACTTTCCCAACATTCAGAATCTCGTCGAAACATTTTACAAACTATAAACAATGATACATCGTTGCGTATCACAAACGCACATGATTTTGTTATACCCATTAAAACTGAACATAATGAAGAAGCAGTCCAAACGCAATGTGATAGAATAACTTCTGAAGACCTAGATGTACTTCGAAATGTTTCAAAAGCTCTTAAAGCTGAGGAAGATAGTTCCGATGCTGGTTTAGAACCGAAAGTAATTTTGAATTCAAACACAAAACAAGAATTTAGAAGGACCAACACATCATGTATGACTAACATTCCACGTACAAATGAACTAACAATATGTCCAAACTTGAATACAATAATTTATTCGTTGCCTTCCGCAAGTGGTGTAAGTAATATACCACCAAATTTGCAAAGCATTGATGGAATCCCAACGATTAAACAAGAAGGCAATGATACCTATTTTGAAAAAAACGGATCATCAGGATTTGTAAATAGTTCCATTGATGTTCAGTTCGTTGAGAATGAAGCCAGTGAGCCGATAATTATTAATGAAAGTGAAGAAACTATTAAAAATTTACTCGAACAAATGATGGAACTTCCGGTGACGCCCCTTACACCTCAGGCAGCAGTTTGTAACTACGAGATTGGTACACCCTCTGGTACAGAATATAACCTATCACTGGCTAATGCTAGTAACGAATTTCAAAGTGCCCCGATTGAAGGGAATATGGATAGTGAAAATGCTGATAATTCGCAACATAGAAAAGGCAAAAATTCAAATTCTTGCCCAATAAAAAAACTTTGTGGAAAAGTACTTGACGGTACTACTATTTCAAATGATATAGCCACCGCAGCTAAAGAAGCTTGTGTACCTAAAAATGTAAGTGTTTCGAAAGCTGATAATCCCGTTACACATAAATTAACAATTGAAAGACCAAGTGTAAGTATTTCCGATACTAAGGTATGTCGTTTAAAAAATGTTCCAAAAACTCCCAAATCAAACCTAAACAATTCACTTAAGACAACCGAAAAGCGGCAAATGTCCAAATTACGTAAGAGGACCAACCAGTCCGTTGGTGAAGGTGTTCCTCCTGTAAAAAAGAAGAAAGTACTGCATTTTGAGTCCACAGCACCATCTAATCCACAAGTTATTTCCCAACAAGTGGCCAATTACAGTGGACGCAATTCAAAAAACACAGAAAACACGTCGAATGTATTGATCTTAGATTCAACTAGTTTAACATGTCTCAATACAAATAGAAAAAGGGAAAAGAAAAGTGTACCTCGGAGAAGTTTGGCTGAGTCGCACAACTTATTAACATCACCGCACTCGAAAAGTAGCCATTCACCGCATCGAGATGTCGATGGTAGAACACTCGTTCGAAACGAGATAACATATGATAAGCTTTCACACAACTTTGCACCACCTATACCAAATAGCATCGCTGGCAACTCTTCCGAACATACGAAGAATACGTTTCTAATATTTTTTCGGGCTGTAAACGATGCTCCGTTTTGTTGGATAACGCATTTAAGTTTACGACCTATCCTAAACACAGCTATTGATCATATATACTGTCGATGTCTTTCGCCAATTTTAACTGACCACGAAGATCCATCACTAAAATTAACAGTTCATTTTTGGCGTCACAAACTGCTTACTGTTCGCGTACATGGAAGTAACATGAATTTTCGATTGGGTGTAAATGCGGTCAATGAAGAAGCGGCATTCAGCTTTCTAGAAATGCCGAATGTGCATTCGTATTCGTCCAATGAGCTAGTGACTGTGAAAGCATTGCAAAATATCTTGGAGAGATTTCAATTGATACAAATTTCAGAAGAGGTATTGGTTGCTTGTTTTACAATATTTACTGATACATATATCGCTTTTCAAGTGCTTTTTTATTTAAATTCACTGTATATATTTATAGTAAAAAATGATAAATTTATCTAATACAAAAGAACACAATCGTGTTGACTATTCTTCCGTAAAACTTAGAATTATAATTTTTTCTATTAAGTTTTGCGATTCTGATCTGCCTAAGCATTTTATTAGTATTAAATTTTGAAACCATATTTATATTTATGGCAATCCAAGTTTAAATCAATTTGTTTAGAGTGCATTTTTATAATTATAATCGGGTGTCAAATTCTGATTCAATCAATAGACGAGGTAACACCAATAATATTATTTTTTTTAATTACAGAATATCATAATCAGTTCGGACTATGAATATAAATCGGGAGAATTTTATATTCGAGACGACTCTACTCAACAGGTAAGTAGTATACAATCTAGGAAACTATCAATGTTATTATTGTTATGTAAACATTAATATGTACACTCTGAGTGACTAATGTATTTTTTTTCTAGGAATTAAACTACTTACCAGTTGCTGCTTCTTTCGATATTAATAATACACCGCTTTTAGATGTCGTCAATATAGTTTCGGAACTGCAATGCAATGAAGATGCTGTATTTATACCGAACGAAAATGCAGGGCACTCCCAAATGAAACATTTACCCACTGAATCGATTGTCAAAGACCTCAATCAAAAAATCAAGGCTTCGGATGATAACCACACAACAAAATCGGCTTCTGTAAGCCAACAATCTTTGGATTCCCCTTCTTCTACTGTTGAACAACATTTAATCGTTGCAAACGATGAAAATCGAAGCGATAATACGCACATTAGAAAAATCCATGCAGTTGAAACATCTCTCTCCCAAGACGATTCGAGTTCAAATCTTCAATGTATCATTAAAAGTGAACCAGTAAGTGAGGTCATAAGCGATGATGAATTGAATGTTCTTCGCACTCTTTGTGAAAAACTGAAAACTGAAGAATATCATGATAATGAAGTAGCACCAACTTTAAAATTAGAAATACAAGAAACAATTCCAGATGTAAATTTAATAAATGCGCAATTGGCACGTCTAAATGAACTGATAGCACAAAATAGTCAGACCCAAGAAGTTGAAAACATTCAGACAACACACTCCATTCAAATTTCTCGAATATTCAATGAACAATTTCAACAAATTGATGATATGGCGGAAAATTCTTCTGGGATAAGTGAAGAAAATGCACATTTAGATACAAATAACGTTTGTGAAACGTCAAGAAGTCATGGAGAAGTTTCATCCGAAATTGAACTGATTCCCAGCAACTTGCATCGGCAAGAAACAACTAAAGATGTGGAAATGTCTCCAATATTGAACGAAAGTAATATTGTGAAAGAGATTGTTGCAAACGTTGGTAAAAATGATAGTAATGAATCGATGGTTGTAAATAATGTGAAAGATGATAATAGGAAGATAGTAGGCTTTACTCGGGTGCCTAATCCTATTATAGAAAAACTATCAAAAGAAAACGAAGTAACTACTCTACCAACAACCAATGCCAAAAATAAGCAAAAAGAAAATCATTTGAATACTGCTAAGTCAAGCTTGAAAATTAATGCCGGCAAATTGACCACGAAGAGGAAGCTCGGTCAGTCAATGGAAGGAAACACCAACGTGAACTCAGATGCTTGCATAGGTACTGTAAAGATGCGGAAGCAACTTAAGGATATTTCGGAAAATATGACGGACAAGAGAAATAGATTAGAACGGGCACAGAACTCTAAACCGAAAAGGCAGAGCAAAGTTAAAACTAAATCGACTAATAAAAGGAATCAAAAGACTGCAAACAACACGAATGAAGTAATTGTTCCCCAAGTTATCCATAATTTCCGACCGTTAACACTTGTTTCTGAATCGAAAAGTGGGAAAATCACTGCCTCAGAAAAGCAAATTGTAAATACACCAAGACCGGCAAAAATTCGACGAAAACAACATAATGTGAGCCTCAATCCTGACTACTTTATTGAAGATACTAGCCAAATTGACGGTGGATCGTCCTACGGCCAGCATTCGAGCATATCACAGGCATTGTCTGGCGATGAAACCTATTTTCGGGCAATATCTACCGAATCAAAATGTCTAGATATTTCTTCTTCAACAGAATCTGCTGATAATACCGATACACATCCACATGATGTTAAAGAAACGAGCAATCAAGTATTGCTAATTCAATCAGTTCCTGAGCAACGCTGCTGTTGGATGACTCTTTTGGCATTAGGAAATGGATTAAACACGGCATTCAACTGTATTTTCTACGATAGCATGTTGCCACTAATGAATTCTTTTGAAGACAGACCACTTCGAGCGAAAGTTCAATTACGTCGACATGAATTTTTAAAGTGTGAAATTTTCGGCGATAATTTGAAATTTCGCTTGAAAATAGATGCGGCCAATGAACAAATGCTATTTGCTTTGCTATCAATATTAGGTGCTCACAACACTTCGAATTCGTTGTGTTCCACTTTTGAACACAGAATGATTCGCATAATTCTGCAAATCCTGCAAAATTTCCAGAAATTTTCATGGCTTAGTATCCGTGAAGAAATTCGGTATTCCGAATTTGTAGTGAGCTCGTGTGTTGACACGAAATCAAACAACAGTGGAATCACTTTAATGCCTAGCGTATTCTTTGATAAAATCCTCAAAGTATTTCAAATATCTAGACAATTTGAGTAAAATGTGAAATAAAAACGTAGATCCGAACTTGCGAAATTATATTGAAAAAAGCCATTTCGTTTTTCATTCATCAGTAACCATTTAATGCTGCTGTTTAGGTTTTAAGGAAATTGTATTAAATATAATTGAACAAAAAAGGAAGCATATCTCATCAATGAGTAGTATTTTCAGACTCACGGCAAGTCAGGGACGGATTTGTTATTTTTGCTGGAACTTATAAAAAGGTTACCTATTAGAATGCTAAAGAATGACACATTTTCAACAATTTTTTTACCTTTTTTATTAAATATGGTAATTAAACTTTTTCTATAGTACTATACAGCTTTTGAAGATTACAAAAAAAAAATTGTTTTATTGATAATCTATGTTTGTGCATTTTATAGAGGGCGCTAAAATTTACTCCAAAAAATCAATGCTCCATGGCGTACAGTTGATCTCAGGAACGACAAGTCTGAAACATAAAATTTGAGAATAATTTTAAAAAGGAAGTGCTCTTACGTGATAGTTTACCAGAAAAATTGAAAAATCATTAAACAAAAAAAAATGGCGGACGTTAAATTGTTTTATTTCAAAAATCAACTTTTTTCAGATACTTACACTTTTTTTGTTGTCAAAATGTGGTAAACTATCGCACAGGAAACAAAATCCTTCAAAACCTATTAAAATCGACTCACTAGATCCGGAGATTACCTGTCCACCATTTAAAAAAACGTAATTTCGAGAAAAACGCGTTTAAAGCTTACATTCAATCAAATTACAATGCCTGGACCATAGCATAAAGAATATATTGTACGGATACTTCGAGCTGTCAAAGTCGACTTGAAACTAAACCAATGAGGAAGGAACTAATGGAGAGGAAAAGAAACAGATTTCCAGATATGAGTTTTTCGAAGCATCTACTGTTGGAATTCGTTATGACAATTTGAGTGGCGTACATCGTCAAGAGTAGAAGGCGCTAACTTGAAAACTATTTATGAATTCGGAGGGTTTAGGTCTCAAAAAGCTGAATATATATATATATATATATATATATATACATCGGTTAGGTTACTGTTGAAAATTTTCAGCTTAGTATATATATATATATATATATATATATATATATATACATATATATATATATATAGATCCACCTCCCTCATCTTTTTTACAACCGGGCTTGGGACCGGCTCAGGCGAATTTAAGGTGCTGGTGCTGCTTGTCAACATGTTTTTGATAATTAATTCGTTTCTCATAATTGCAGTTGTTTAGGATAAATAAACCAAATCCATTGGCATCTTTAATGATCATTTATGAATAAAGAAAATTTTATGAATTGGACCTACTCAAATCTATCTCCTGAACCGCTACAGAGTGGCACAATGTCTACGAGGTGCAAAATGACACTTATAAACAAAACAGTAAACATTATTTTTCTGCGGATTTTTCGTGAAATATGACATATAATTGTAACGAGAACTATTAAGAAGACACTTTTATCAATTAATGTTTACTTACCGGTGAAATCAAATACCGACAGGGCGTTCATACGACATATTTCAACAATATCGTACGATGCACTTCATTTCAGTGTTTTTCGCTCTTTTCACTAATAATCTAAACTAACAACACGTCTATTCACTAAAAAATAGCATTATACAAGTTTGTATTCACTTTTCAAACTTATCACAACTGTTAATCACTATAAATTCTAAATCGCGCATGTACTTTCAAATAATGTCGGCTCTTGAAATAAACGAATTTGACATTCATAAACAAAACATTCACAAAAAAATAGAAGAGTCATTTCTCTCGTACTCTAGGTGACACAACTTTGTCACCGTTCCTATTAGTTCCTTGTCCAATGGTCTCGCCTACATTGAACGGACTCGCTTAGTCACAATGGGAGCTGTCATCCAGCTGTCACCCGGGTATCTTCGCTACGTTTGACTTTTGGCGTCGCCGTCCTCAACAAGAAGCAACTCCACACTTAAATTCTTATGTTACACGGCTAGACGACTAAGCTAGACCCGAGCAAATTGCAAGTGCTGCCAGAAAATGTAATTGCACCAGTTATTTCGTTCGCCCGATACTCGCGCGGAAGTGTGCGGGAGATTGTTGACGAAATCGATTTTTTATTTATACTTATTCCTCATATCATATTTGTTTGACTAGTTAATATTGTGTACAATAGTTGAATGCGGAGAAAATGCGGATGATCTGATGCAATTTTCATTGTAGACGAGCTGGCAATATGGCACACACCGTTCATACCGAGCGAAGCATTCACGAAATGCTTAAGGATTCGCCGTCAATGAATGAAAGCACAAGCTCAATACATTCGGGAACCGAGCCACGGCCTTTTAAACCGCCCAACAGTCTGCCTTTACGCAATGTTTCCGGTAATTACTTTCATTGTCGGCTAAGGGTCTTCTTGAGACAACTTTTCGATTTCCAGCGCCAGTGACACCCATGTCGCCAACAAGTCCTACCCTGAACGGAAATGCTGCAAACGGCGTGGAGTCGAACCTCTTCCGGTCCAGTGCATCGAAGATCGACAGTATTAAGAATTGGAGCATATCGACGTACAAGTGCACGCGACAACTCATGCTGGAAAAGCTGGGCAAGTCGCAACGAACCGTCGACTCCGAGTTGGAAGCTCAAATCGAACAGCTACGCGACACTCAGCGGAAATATTTGTCGATACTTCGCTTAACTCGCGCCCTTAGCTCGCACTTTCATCATGTTGTTGTGACGCAACATGCACTGGCCGAGGCATTTTCGGATCTAGCACAAAAAAGTCCCGAACTACAGGAGGAGTTCACGTACAACTCGGACACACAGAGGAATCTCACGAAAAACGGCGAACTATTGTTGAATGCATTGAATTTTTTCACCTCGTCTGTGAACACACTGTGTAATAAAACAATCGACGATACGTTAATCACGATAAGACAATACGAAACGGCAAGGTGAGCAGTAGCCGTTGAGTTATAGTACGGCGGATTTAACTTATTTCAATTTTATAAATGGCTGCAAAGAGGGTGACTTAAATGTCATATTTGTGTTGCAAGGATTTTGACGACTCATTGCAATGTTGCCTGTTTCAAACTATTTTAATTACCAAAGCCCAACCGAATGTATGTACACAATACAAACATATGTCAACATCTACCCTTGGTACTAAGTCCTTGACTCGTGGAAGGGATAGAAAATATTCACGTTATAACCCGAAATTATACTTTTCTTCGAAATAGAAAAAAAATTCGCATAAATTTTTTGAAACTAACCGAAATTCTGGTAATAATTGAAAAATCCCATCATTCTGTACATGATATTAACACAAAACTAAAATCTAAACAGAGAACAATATTCCTTACTATTAATTTTATCATTAATGTTCCAAAAGTTTGATATCTTTCATTTTGAAGTATGAGTATTAATTCATTGACTTCTTTACAGAATCGAATATGATGCATATAGGATGGATTTAGAGAACTCTCAACCCGAACCACCACACAGTCCAATCTCTGAAGATCTACAATCAAATTTCGCTAGACATAAGGAGCAGTATGAAAAATACCGTGCAGACGTTGCCGTGAAAATGCAATTTTTGGATGAGAATAGGGTATTTCAATTTGGCACCACGCTATTCATTGATGGTCTGATCTTTGAATTTATTCTCTTAAAGATTAAGGTGATGCATAAACAATTGGTATTACTTCACAACGCCGTTGCCGCGTATTTCTCGGGAAATGCTACTGCACTTGAGGGGACATTGAAACAGTTCAATATTAAGGTAAAACATCCGCACTGCATTTCAGTTTTCATATAACGAAAGACTTATGTTTGTTTCACAGTTAAAATCTCCTAATTCGGCCACCGGTTCATGGCTAGAGCAGTAGTATTAGTTCTGTGAACACTGACGAACACCGAAGTCGACTTAACAGTTGTCATGCCATTTATTTTCTTAAATTAATGGAAACTTGCAAATTAAAGTATTATTTGATCTGGACGGAAGAAATGGATGTAGCAACTTATACCGAACGTAAACACTATTCAATGTGCAGAACCTCAAGTCCAAATTGTAGTTAGGCTCTCTTTATATTTATACATGGCAATTTCATACATATATATATATACATACACATACACATGATTCATATTCGAACTCAATATTTTGGGAAATATTGAAGCAAAGTCAATAATCTTTCCTCCACGTTTTTATTGCAATTCCATTTTCATTAATGCATGTCCTCACAACTGTCCAGTGATTATTTTCGTAGTTATATATTCACCATTACAAGCAACCCAGTGACAAAATCAAATATGCAAGTAGATAATTTGTGTTATTTGTTTCATTTTATACTTAAACAAAAAAAATCAACTATTATTCCTGTGATTATACATTTCATATATTTTAAACGAAAACCATTTCGCTTGTAAAATCTGCTAGTTGTATATTATAGTTTTGAACTTACTGCTCGACGAAAGTAAAATGAAATATTTTGCTTTTAGTTTAAGCTAAGAATAAAGCATTATGTGTATTGAATTTTGACTTTATGTCGCCATCTCATTTTACAAAATGTTAGTTGGAATCAAATAAAGCATCAAATGTCCAATAAAAATGAGTAAACATTAAAACACACACTTTTGGTTTTATTGTGATAAATATTGGTGTTATTTTGTCTAAAAAAAGGAGTCCTTAATCACATTCAGGATCCAGAATCCAGACTAGTGATTTTGTTTTCGGTTTCTTATTTTGTTAAAACTATGCTATATCACCTGCTTTTCATGGGAATTTTTAAAAGTAGACCTCACGCCCTACACCCTAGATTTGAACTCAATCCGATTAGCACTTCCGAAGAAAAGCAAATTTAGGTATGGTCTCAACCAAAGCTGCGGAATGGAGTCGGAGTCTCGAAACCACATCTTTCAATACGAGTCCGAGTAGCTATTAATTATAGAAACCCCAACACGAAATTTTATAACCGACTGAAATTTAACAATTTTAAATAAAATTCATTAAGGTCTTGAAGGAAAAAAACAACTTTCAATCTATTTTATTTAAAAATTTATACACATAAAAGTGTCGCATTTCAAAAAGTTGTAAAAAGCTAAATACATTGAAAGTTGTCAATTTTCCTGCAGTTTTCCTCGTCCAACAATTTTTTTTGCGGTAGGCAGAATATTTCGGTGCAGGTTCATCTCAAATCCATAATTTGCTTGTAGTTTATGCCCTTGGCTAGTGATTGAACGAAGGAGTTGAAAAAAAAATGAATTTTAAAGTTTCAAAATGGATTTGAATGAATTTTCGTCTCATATTTTTTAGCATTTTCCGATTCTCATCGTTTTTAACATATTTTTTCGTATAAAACAAGAACGAGTCGACAGAATGAATCCCTTCGTTCAAGAGGAACTGTGCAAAGTTTCAGCAAAATCGGTCGATTCGTTCTCGAGAAACCGTGCTTACCGCACGGAAAAACAAAATTTCGAGAAAAACGTGTTTAAAGTTATTTTTAGCGACTTACATCGAGTCTTCGATTTCAGGTCCACAATGTAATTCGTTCGCCTCATTCGCGATGTCCAGAGCATCCTTTTGATGTTGTGATGCTTGATGAAAAAGAAAAGAGCTGATTTTACGCGGTAGAAGCGAGCTGCCTGCGTATAATACGCTAGATAAGGCAGAGCGCACGTACCGACCGCGCGATATTCAAATCTCTATAAATCCGATAATATTGCTCGAATTTACTGCGAATTTCGTGTGAATACTCTTGAAGTACTATACTTTCATATGGAATAAAAGAATTCCATCGATTTTTTGAACATACATATATTCAATTTAAATATTGACGAAGTTATCAAGAGGTAATCTAAGGTGCTGCTTTTACAGTTATGTACCAGTGTCTGTAGAACAACTGATTTTGCACTAAAACCAGACATGTGGGCACCGATTAAAGCAAATTTAGTTGAGGCGATTTTATATTTGAGAACAAATTTAATGCAGAAACTAACTTCATAAGCTTGCATAATTCAATTAAATTTTAGTTATTTTAAGGTGATCATTGCACAATCTAAGTTTTTATTTCATTTGTTGATTTGAACTGTTTTTTCAACCGGATTCGGATCGGATATTTATAGATATCTAAACACTAAACTTCAACTAAAAGTACTATATTTGTTGAATGAATGTCTAGCTTGTCATTGTTTATAAACGGATTGAATTTTTCAACTATTATGTCTCATAATAAAACAATGTTATTTCTCTGTTTCCCTAACAATAATCCCATTTTTTGGCTGTTTCTTTTTGTTTTTAATTGATGACTCTTTTCAAACAATTTTTGTTAGTTTTGAGTTTGATTTACATATCTACTATATCTGATGAAATAATTACTAACATGTCAGCACGCCACCCGTACTTGATGAAAATCTTCTCAAGTAAACATCGGCTAAAATTGTATACATTGATTTATATATTTCCATAGAAAATCTACACTTATGAGGAACTACAACCGTTTAAGCTGGAAACGATAGCTAGTTAGGATAAAAAGTGTGCGTGGTATAACCACTGCGGCCCTTTTTTCGCTGCCGGGTGAAAATTTTATCTTTGATTTTTTTCGTGGTAGTGCAACTACTATTTATTTAGGACCATTACAAAGTTTTTGTCGAACGTATCACATAAATGCTGATACCTTGTCGTCCAAAGTATATTTGTCTATTTTACATGTCTAGTGTACATTTACCTCTAGCTTTCAATAGTTATTTATGATTTTTTCAGCCAAGACACAAAAAACCAACGACAAAATTATCCTATAAATTCAAAAGAAGGCACCTTTTCAAGTCAATACATAAAATACCAGCGATAATCGAAACAATCCGATTGGTATCATTCTGTACATCGCGCCCAGAAAACAACTCGCAGCGTACAGGCTGTAGTATAACCGCAAACACAAGGTGTTATCCAGAATAGGGTCTTCAACGCTGCCGGAGTCTTGGGACTCGTGGTACTAAATTGATCCCTACTAAGGCTACTAAAAATTTTGCTGTTTTATTCGCAGAACAATCTGTAAATCATATAAAATCAAAATTAAACTAGTCACAACACTCAAATGTTACTATGTTTCAATTTAGACACTACAAAATATAGGGAAAACTTGTCAGACGATTTCGAAGGTAGCAAATACTCGCCAGGTGATTCTAAATATATGTTGGTATCATTTTTCGGAAAAAATCTACACTCATATTTTGCGTAAGGAATTGTAAAAGGTCAGCATTGACCGCTATCTGAAATTAAAATCGTTTGCTAGCATTTCAAGAATAGTCGATGATACGAAAAAATGTAAAATACGTATTTGATTGAAACAAAATCACCTATTTTTACATAATACTTTTCTTTGCAAAATCCATAGTTTTTAGATTACATGATATTAATTTTTTTAGACTAGTTTCTTCATTACATATCAGACCCCATTCACTTTACCGAAAAAAACCTCGCGTGAAAATTATAGAACGTTAAATTATCTATAAGATCTACTTTGAATGATGTAATCTATGATTCCATATTAATCGAACGGTATATTTACTTGTAAATTTCATTTGCTACCTTTATTCAATTTTACAAATCGAACAAGATTATGTCCTTAGAACTTAGCTATAATATTTAGTGAAGCATTTAGTTTTTCTCCAATTTTAAGTCGTTTATCTTTTCATTAAGTGCAGCTACTTCGTCTTCTTCCGCTTGAAACATATCCTGAGAATAGTAAGGTTTCGTTAAATCTGTGCACACTACGTATTAATAAAAATTGGCTATGATTGAATTTGCTGTATATTTTGTGAAGCAATGATCGGTTGTCATGTTTTTTTAAAGATATATTATTAAATCGATACTTGAGAATTAAAAGATTCTAATCTCGATTTGAGCAATTATACAGGCAGTGCAAATAACATTATCAAAAGTTGTTTTACATGCTTTTACATACGTTTTACTATTTTTCAATAATATACGCAACATTGCGTGGCAATTGTTGGCTACACAGAAAGGAGACATGATTGCGTTCTGCAGATATTTTACATGAAACGGTTACGAAATATCCACGCCGTTTTTGTATAATTGTTTGTTAATCATCTATGGTCTTGTTCTCGCAGGAAATACTCAAAATTTTCAAAGAACGACCTTTGATGGGCAACACCGAGGGAACAAGACCTTCAATGAGGACAACAGTCGAGCGATACATTAAATGGCAAACGGATTACACCGCATAATCGTATATTGGTCTTTTTTCGGATTTAATGTGTTGTGAATACAGAAAACATTGTGAAGATCCTGTAGCTTGTGAGTTTCTTACAATAACTTTGAAGAGGTAACTCATTGCTCGTTTATATAGAGCGTATGAATATTTACAAAACTGTTTGGTGCAGCAAGGAAGGCCGAGCATCTGGCATCTGGGTTTATAAGACAAACGAGACATCGAGAGCAAATCGATGTTGATGTTTTCAAATTTTTCAATTGCAACATATTCGCGATCGCTGAAGTGAATCCACGTCACTTCAGATGTAGACCAGGACGGATCTGTAAAAAAAACGACTACATTTGGCCGTTGGAGGGGGGGGGGGGGGCGCACATTGATACACTGATTTTTGCAGGAAAAGTTGTGGAATAACTCGCATTAGAATAATTGACTTATCCTTCCTCTCAAAAAAGTCGGGAACATTAAAAAAATCGAAATGTTTAAATAATTTTAAAACAATGTAGCAGTTTAATAGTTTGTTACTTTTCTTTCGGAGTTTCAGGCAGTAAAACAGAGGACGAGAATTTAATATAATGAGTTTTATTTATATCTTAGCGTGATGAGTACAGTATAAAGTGAATGTAAAGAATTCCAAGAGCCTTAGAGTGATAAATACAGTATAATGTGTGTGAATGTAAGAAGTCCTACGAGCCTTAGACCCGATAGGGGTGCAGAGGCGTCAAAGGAAGGATTGTGATAAACACAGTATAATATATGGGAATGCAAGGAGTTCCACGAGCCTTAGACCCGATAGGGGTGCAGAGGCGTCAAGGGAAAGATTCTAACTAAAAGCCTTAGACCCGATGAGGATGCAGAGGCGTAATAGAGTCGAATGAATAGTCCGGTGCGAGACCGCTGCTTTTATAGCTGCTGCCAGACTGTGATGTAGTGGGGGTGCCCGCCGTCGCGTGGTACTATGCTGCAACGTTGCGCTATCGAGTATTGGCATCCTGCGACGTTGTGGTGGGTGACGTTCGGCTTTCATGTCAGCTCGTATGGTGATTCTTAATTTAGTTGTTACAACAATCATTTTTTCTTCTTCTTTCACTCACTCTTAACATTTAAACGGTTCATTTTAGAGTCAAGTTGTGTGGAAATAAAAGTTAGCTGTTTAATTACACTAGAAAGATTTTCTATGCGAACTATGAAGGTCCTAAATGCAGTCTAAGTGGTAAAAAACTTAAGTAAAATAAAGTTATTCCCCTTATTTTTATATTCAGTGCTATTTTGCGGCAAGGGTTAAATGTTTTAAATCTTTTAAGCAATCCTATCTTGTGTAAAATTTTATTACGCAACTTTTATTACCACATAAGTTTGCTCTAAAATGAACCGTTTAAATGTTAGGAGTGAGTAAAAGAAGAAAAAATTTTAATGTTCCCGACTTTTTTGAGAGGGAAGATAGGTCAATTATTCTTATTCCATAACTTTTCCTGCAAAAATCAGTGTGCCTGCCCTGCCCCGCCCCCCCTCAATAGCCAACTGAAAATAGATCCGCCCTGGTCTAATGCTGTTGCAGAACAAAAAGATAATAAACAGTTATCTTTTATATGACTTAAGGTAAAACATGCTATTTTTTACTTAAAACTAGGGTCTAAATTTTATTAGCGCCTCAACGATAGAAGTTTACGGCAACCAGTTTCAAAATTCCTTCATTACCCCCGGGGTATTCAGAGTTTGCAACAACTTGCCGGTCGTGAATGCGTTAATATTGATGAGTACAAGCCATTTGGCCAGAACGATGAATGGAATTAATTCTGAACTATCGCATAGGTGATACTCAATTGCCAATAGCATAAATAAGGAAACTTGTATTTGTTAAGCGGTACACAAAAAATTACTGCATCTTTTTTACTTGATAAAAACAAACTCACCATGTCGTATATAACTTTGACTACAAGTGAGCAACTCGGACATGTGGCGGTCTCCTCGCCTGCCATTAACTCTTCCTAAACACAAATGATTCAGAATGAAGTCGGTCATTTAATAGGAACAGCATGATAGTCACCTTCGAAATTTGAAATCGGTCACCACATGGACATGGGTAATAATATATTTCGTCCTCCTCGTCATACTCAAAATCTTCGATTTCCACTTCGTCATGAAAGACACTCATCTCCTGATTCGCATGATTTCGATAAACCAAACTGTTGAATTGGATTCGCTGCTGAAATGGTCAGGCCCGGTCGCTTCTTCCACTTTTCTGATTCACTCGACCTTTTGCAGAACTGTCTAATTTAAGCCAAAACGTCAAAATAGAATGTATGCAATCCTTAGAACAGGCAACTGAAACAGGAACGGATATAATGGGATAAGCGCGAGCAAACATAGCCGACCAAATTATTTCTGCCAACCCTTCCCAAGTGGCATCACGTTTCATTTCGATATGTTTACTGCGTTTGAATTCTATGACTTGAATTGGCAGAATAAATCAGATCAATATGGGATTACATATTAGAATATATATATATATATATATATATATATATATATATATAATATATATATATATATCTTTTTTTAAGAACGCTAATATTTTTTTTCCTGCTACAAATGTGAAACAAAATTAGATATATTGAACTCTGAATAAAACTTTTGAGATACTGGTACTATCCCTTATACCGATATACATCGTCTGGGAAGTACTATTTAAATGAACAAGCTTTCAGGAAATAAATTGCACAAGGACAGTGCAAGCAATTCACAACGGCTGTATTGATTTTCGGCGTAAGAGTTTAGTGTGCATATTTTTGGAATGGTTTGATCACGCTCCTCTATTTTTGCGGCTATCAACACGCAGACAAAGACTACCAGGTCCAGTTTTGTCGTAATAATTTTATATGTGTCCATGAAAACGTCGAGCATATAAACTGCTGGAATGGAAAAATCGAGATCAAGGGTGGCACCATGATTCTGAAGACAATTGTTTTGAGTACTTGCTTCTTGACTTGACTTATTAATGGGTTCGCGGGTGGTGCTATTGAAATGAAGTTTTAGAAATCAAGTCGTTTCAATTGAGTGGAATTGGAATTGGTTTGAGGATAGGCTAAATGAATTGTTGGTTGTGAAAATGAGTGAAAAATGATATTTAATTTTTTGATTTTTCTGTTTTTTTTTAATTGGCTACCAAAAACGGAAGAACAAACGACGACGAGATGTAAAAAGAGTGGAGCAACCACAAACTTGCAAAAAAAGCAATGAGTTATGGAGTAAAGATTTTTTGGAGGAAACGGAGGTGGTTTTAGTCGGTAGAAATCCGACATGCCGAGAAGCAGGAGCAACTCGGTATCTTTTGAAGATTTCCATCTCCCAACGACGAAAAAAAATTCTCTTTTGTGCCTCATATATTTTTATGTTTTTAAAAATTTGCATCATAAAGCTTATTTGTGAATGAGTTCAAGAACACCACATTTGGCTGGCAGAAATTCACCAATTAGATCTTAATATTACCTATGCAACAATCATTTGCTCAAATTTTTGTTTTGCTATATTTACATTCATGATTTTGACAATTATTGGATTCTAAACTATGTATATTTTCCCATACATTTCAAATTACATCCGGAACATAATTTGGACAAACCAACGTATCAGAACTAGCTTATAATCGATGTTAAGATATGCAACAGATGTCGCCAGTAGAATTCACCATTCTGTTTGACACAATTTGTCAAGAAAAAGCAATACTCCTAACAAAATTTTATCCACTGCAGCATAAATAAATTGAATTCAAACAGGTGTGAATGAAAATAACTCTTTCAAATATATTTCCATTGACATTCCCTTTGGGTTTCTAGGAGAATAATGACTTTCCTGAGAGTATCTTCATAACAGCTTTTATAAATTTTAAGTATCCATTTTATGAAACCGCAACTGTTGCACATGTGTATCTGACAAACAAAATAATCTTAATGCAATGTAAATGGTCCGATGCAACAATCAAAAATTGATATTTTCGGGGCAATGTAAGTAGGCCAAAATGATTTATTCTTTTACTTCAGACATTACAATAAATCAAAAGCTTAATTTATAAACATAGTCCATGTTCACGTCCTTTCTTGTAGCGGCTTACAAACAAATAAAAAAATAATAAATAAAATATCACAAAAATCAATTCAGAGAACATAAAATTGAAGAGGTTTCAACTTATAAAGAAATATAACTAAATTTAAGTTTAATATGTGACTGTTAACTGGCCGTTCTTAGATATTTTGTTAACATTTATCAATTTATTTTACAAATTAAATATTTTATGAATTTTCATAGAAGTCTATTCCTTTGTTAATTGTTTTATTTATAATATGATAGCAGCTGCTCTATAAATTAATTTTATATTCATATTGTGCGAAACTAATATCGCATTTGTCAACTTTTCGCAACAAGCAATTTAGTACGCAATTTCAACAATAGCATTTTCATTATTGAATAAAGCAATGTTCAAAAATTATATACAATTTAATGACTTCTTGTTTTTCTTCTGTATTATTTGTTATTCCATCATCCGAAGCAAAAATTGTAAGGAGTAAAAAAATTCAATTATTCATTAAAACTAATTTTAAAGCATTCATTGCATCTACTACATGGGAACACATACTAGTTGCCAAGTTCTGTCCAAGTATTTTCATTAGACTGGCAGCGCCTAGTCGAGTTGTTGACGTTCATGACAATAAACATTGCTGGCGATGGAGCCACGATAAATTAGTTTCCGAATAAAAATCGTCTGCTGCTCGTAGTAGAAGGACCCAAGTGAAATGGATCGCAGTAAGAGGGACTTGGAGTCCCTAGTTGTAACTCAAAAGGAACAACTTTTGCGCTACGAGACCAGGCTGAAAGGTGAGTTTCACCCATGCTTATCTAATTGTTGGTAAGTAATTATTGCGCGAATGCATGGATCCAACTGATTAAACACGGAAGAGTGCATTTTATGGAGCTATGTGGCAACGGAAACCATAAAATGTAGTAATTTTTCGCCAAGCAATCATATTAGGAAAGTGAAATTCATGTGAAATTCGCTGCCTTGAAAAGCATGTTATAATGAGGCACTATTACATACATTTCTGGTAACCGAATCCTGATCATGGTTACTAAAAGTGTCTTAATAGCAGACCTCACTACGAGAGAAGTTTATGATCGGATCTACTACTCACGGTGAAAATATTAGTTCAACACTGGTGCATTCTCCAAAATTCTTACAGATGTAATTAAGGTCCTTCTGGCATCCAGTTGTTTATGTGCAACACCTCAGTGATGGATTATCCTGCTGTAGCATCCATTCTCTCAACTCGAGAAAATATAAGATATATATAAAATATAATAATCGAGGTTGCTCCATGGGACATTTACCCGTATATAGGTTGTTAAACCATAGCCACCACATGCCCTGAAACATGAAGAAAATTGAAACTCCCCAGTCCCCATGATTCCGGATTCAGATATGTAGAAGGTTCCTTGAGTTTTACGTGATGACCTGACAGAGATGTCTTAACACCACGAGCTTCTTAGGCTACGGGTAGCGATAGGGTTGCACCACAGCCCCCCATAAACGTACTAGTCAGTAGCCATAGCTTGTGCTACGAGTACTGCTTTTCCAAATATGAGTACCAGAATTTTATCGGGAGTTGGCATGGACTCCGTCTAACCCTTGGTAAGGATTGGACCTATCAGCATCCTTACCGCTTTTTGGGAAGCGGCACCCTGTTGAGAACGTAACGGCACGCCAATGCACCACGATACAGAAGAGTTGCCGAATAGCTACCGGTCTCAAACTGTATCAGAAATGATTGTATCCGCTTTGGATGTCAACCACAGCCACCAAGCTTCAGCCTCCACAGGCTCCTCAACCAAAACCGGCAGGGACAAGTCCCTGGGGCCCGGTTACCCTTGGAACCAGTAAGGTTTCGGGGAAGTGCAAGCACGACCCCTTCGATTGAGTCCCAACGCAAAACTCCGGATCGATCGCCGTATTTATGGTTATCATCCGTTAAATCATAGGAATATACGATAGACTCTTTTTATCGTCATCTCTTTACCTCAGCATCCTGTTGAAGGGATGTTATATTATGTTTGACCGAGTACTAAACAGTTCGACCCCAGGCCACAGTTCCTCGCCGACCACAACGTTGGGAAGCGGAGTTTCATTCGCAAAAAAATAAAAAATAAATATATTGAATGAATAATTAGAATAATTTTCTTAGAGACAAATTCCGTTCCTGATTTATGATCCGTTTTCAACAGCCACGAGTGTTTAAATAAAATGCCACCGTGCTCGATGCTTTTTTTGAATAAGTTGCCTTGTGAATGGCAGCGTTTAAGAAAATTGTTGTTGGGAAAGTATTAGAAAGAGCAGCAATGAATTCAGAGAGTGCTCTAAAAAATTGAATGCATCTTTCCCATATGATTGTCATTGCTTTTCTTTTAGACTTAATTTGAATATTGAACAAAATTAAAATAATCATTCAAATCAATAAATCAACTAATAAAAAATTCCACTTCTTTTCAGACGTGGTCACAGCATACAAAGGTCTCGTCAAAGAAAAAGACGCGCTCGAAGCTAGCCTTGCTGCAGTAAATCCAATAAGAAACTCGGATACATCCGATCAAAAAGAAAATTCGCAGGATGCCGCACCAAAAGATAATTCCAGACTTCAAATCACGACCCTTATGAATTCACTTGCAACCTTGTCGGCCGAGAAATCGCGAATGGAGTCATCGTTCCAGGCGGACAAGAAACAACTTCGAGTCGAGCTAGCACAGAAGGACGCGGCCTATAAAGAGCTTCAAGAGAAAATCAAAGATCTGCAAAAACAACACCAAGTCGAGATTGAGGGAATGAAATCGAAGATTATCGTGGAACGACATGAACGCGAAAAGGAAAGTAACGATCATATGGTGATGATACGTGAACTTCAAAAACTTTATGCAGATGAACGGCATTTGAAAGAAAATCTTGAAATGCAATTGAACAATTTGAAAAGTCATTTTTCCGAAACTGGCTTCGCTGATAGCAAATTGAAAGAGTTGTCAAGAGAACTGAACGACGCCAAGGAACAGTTGAAAAAGTACGAAAATAAGAAAACGAAATCCATTCCCGACAATTCAAACATATTGACACAACTTCAAAATGAAATGCAATATCTGAAGCAACAACACGCAATCGCCATCAAAAGTGAGCAAAAGCGGGCGTTGGTAGCTGAAGAACGCAACAAAAAACTGGCCGCGCATCATGAAGATCGGGTAGCGAATTTGGAAGCGCGCCTTGCTGAATTGTCTAGCACAGTCGGAACATACGATCGACTACGGCAACAAGATCAGGGCAACATACAGAAATTGAAAGAGAAAATTGCTCAACTTGCAACAGACAATGAACCGGAAACTCCGCCAACGCTGCCTTCCAAACGCGACATCAACGCAATCGTGGAAGAAATACAACAGTTGAGAAAGTTGCTGCAAATTGAAAATGCGCGCAGTGCAAATCCAGTGGATTTGAATAAAATATTTAACACCGGGACGGATCACTCTCAGTGCTTGGAGGACTACAATAAAATACAAGCAGACCTGGAGACAGTGAAAATCGAAAACAAAGAGCTTGCCGAAACCATTCATACGCAAAAAACACACGTCAAAACGCTTCAGGACAAAGTCAAGGTGCTAAACAGGAACATTGACGATCAGGAAGCGGAATTGAAAGCTCAATCCGACCGCGTTTCTAAAGCTGTAAAGGTGGAAAGAAGCAAGTGCAAGGATACTATTGAAGCCTGTGAAAATGAGTGCAGGGCGAAGTTGAATAGTCTTGAAAATCAATTGCAGAAGCAACGAGCTCGATCGTTGCAGTTGTTGGACGAAAAAGAGAATGAAATCCGCGCGCTGAAAACGTCTTTTGAAATTTTCGTCCCCCAACAACAAGCGACTGAAATGGAAATGGATGCGGCGCCCAGTGCCAGGAAATCATCGGCCTCACATTTGAATGCTGTATTGAATCCGAACTTGGCAACGCAATCATCCACGACACAAGTTTCGACTCTTGGCGAGGGCTGCCACATCCTGCACTATGTGAACGAATTGGCTCGAAAAGATATTGAATTGTCGGCGCTACGCAAAAAGAAGCACTTGGCCGAATCGTCCTTGCGGCAAGCGCTGCAAGATAAAGTGACTGCGCAGGAAGCACTTAACGATAGGATCATGAAATTGGAGGATGAGGTGGACAGGTATGTACATTTCTATGAAGGACCAGGGAAAATCCATCAGAGTCCACAAAATAATAAAATCGAGCTGACAGTACATATGTTGACATTCGGAGAGTGCTGTTACATAAATATTCTGATTCAGAGTAAGAAATATCAGAATCGACTCAATAAATACACGCAAGACTTTGCTGTGCTGGGTAAAAGCATGCAATGTTGTCTTTTGATTGTTCGATTACCATGTTTTGTGAACTCTAATGGATGTCCCTCCACTATTTACTAAATATAAAATTGTTTCGTTAATTTCCTTAAGTGCTTACTATTCAAGCAAATCGCATTTTCAATTCAAAATTTTCATAATGCTGTGCTGATCTACGTAAAATTGTTTTTTTTGTAGGTTGGAACGTTGCAAGACACGAGAAGGAGCTAATTTAGAGTACTTAAAAAATGTCATTCTAAGTTATTTATCGTCAACTGATAAGGATGGGAAGAAACATATGATAAATGCTATTGCGGCTGTGCTGCAATTTACGCCTTTGGAAATAAATACAATTGACAATCTTCTTCATAATAAAAAATAATTGAAAATGCCAAAAATAGTGATTTGTTTAATTTCGACAGAATATTCTATTATTTGTGCATGTAAAATTGATCACCTGCTATTTAAAATTTATGAGTTGGCTTGTTAAAAAGCTGAAACAATTATGAATGGAAAATTTAGTTTTATGCTTGTGAAATTTTCTGACGTTACATACAATTATTGGAAATATTTCTCTATTGAAACTTTGTTAGTTGGTTTTATTATGCTGTAACGAGGTTGGACGCTCTATTTTATTATAGCTTCGAATGTAGAATATATTGTGTTGTAAATATAGAGCATATATCGTCAAACTGTCCAACCTTTCACATTAACAAAAACGATAATGAGAAAGACGAGATTGAACGCCATATTAAATGATCAATAAAGTGAACTTTTCTAAACTGAAGATACAAAAAAAAATCATTCTTCCCGCATTGATGCAAGAGTGTAAAGCACACAGGCCCCGAAAAAAACTATTAACACTCTTGAGTGCCGCATACTTGGGCCCATGAATTATAGATTAAATTGGTGAATTCTTTACAACTATGAGTCTTAAGCACTTTTCTGACAGCGGTATCGAACTTGGCGAAGCTGCATAGACTACTGTAGGGCCATGTAAAACACACGGATGATAACATAATTCCCAGCGGCACTATGATACCAACAGGGAAGCCAACGGGATAGTAAATTGCTATAGAGGTTTGCAAAGTGATCTTTGGCTCAAGATATAAGCCGGCAATGGCTTCAGGTTGCTAAGGTTTAGCCGATTTGGACTGATTTGATGATGATCATTAAACTGTCGGGAAGCGCTTAGTAAAAGCAACGAAGCGGTAAAGCCTTTGCGTTGCATTTCCTCTCCTTACTTTCGAATGCACACAGTTTACCTATAATTCTTAAGGGGTAATACTACTCTAGGATTTTCAAAAAATCAATTTTTTTATTGGCTTAAATTGTACTTTAGGGTCATAAAAATGCGATGTCGGTAGTTTTATAGCGTGGGAAAATTTCTAAAGGGCTAACTGAGCGACTTTGCTGGAGCCCCACGCACGCCCTCGGTGAATCACGCGCCGCTGGGTGCAGCTGCTCCGACATATCTCTCAGGATAATAAGTAGTCTTGTTACCTACATCACGTGAGGTATTTATAGTTTCCAAGAAGGCCAATAGATGTCGCTCATAAGACGTTTATTTTTTGACTACTTAACAGCTACAAAAACTTTAAACGCGTTTTTCTCAAAATCACTGTTTTCAAGCTTACCGGTAAGATTATTTTGGAACGGGTGTATGGATCCATTTGAAATTTTGACAGTAACTTTGAAATACCAAAATCTAGTGGAGTACGTAGGGATTTTTTATTAATTGTTTATTTTTAATTTTACATACAATTTACGGCTAATTTTTTTGTGAAAATTTTGTTTTTTTCTTCAAAACAGCGCCATTTTGTTAAAAATTATATTTAAAAAATATCTCCTACGTATTTCACTAGCTATTAGTATGCACTTCAAGAAAAAAATTAGTTTTTTGTTCTAGCAGCGACCGTTCGAGAGAAAAGTTACCGGTAACTTAAAGGTGGATCACACAACAGCCGAATACGGGGTCCTGTGGCCACCAATTTGGGAAAAAAATATTTTTTCGTACTTTTTGAGTTATACAATATACTACCATAAGCGGATTTGGTGTTTTTTAATTTATTAACTTACGAAAAATCGTGAAAAAGGGGGTCTCTAGAGTAGTGTTACCCCTTAAAGTAGGTCTTTTACTAGCCAGTTTCCATTGTACCGAAAAATCATCAAATTTTGCTTGAAAAAGAAATAGTGTTCGATGTATAAAATGCAATACAAGTGCATTTTCAAGTAATTCATTGCATTAAGTATGGTTGATGGTAAGCGGTAAGAATTCAAGCAAGCTATCCTAGGTCCATGCAAATGACCGCCAAGGCATAGCTGGTGCAAGTGGCGAAAATCTGAAACTCCTGAGGAACCTGTAGAGTTATATGCACACCCTGCGTCACTGCATCTGAAGCTCCTAGTATTGTTTGGGTGATCACACACAGATTGCCAACGAAAGATTAAATTCTACTGTTTGGCGCTTCACTCCACAGCATCTACATTCTCGATCAAAAATCATTGGATTTGTCGCGTATATTGCCACTGAAGGATTTACATTTATTTTACATATAATGAACAATTTAAATACAATAGTAAGCAGACAGTGTAAACCATACGTGGTTATCGTAGATAAACACTGAGGGACTCAGAAAAACCGACGCAACTTGTTAGTTACCAAAATAGCTCACAAAACTCATCAACAGGAACATTTTTCGAAAAATCTGTTTCTGCCAGTCCTCCGAAGGACTATTTTATAGTTCTGGAATTTCTAACTAATCGGTAAGTCATCCACATCGTTGAATTTTTATGTACTCAAAATTTAAACGCGTTTTTCTCAAAACTATGTTTTTCAAATTTGCATAAGAGATAATTTAAAACGTCCCTAATTAATCTCAATCAAATTTTGCATACATTGTCTCTATGTGAACCAAGTATTGACAAATCAGGTTAAAAAATATTTTTTTTCGAGGCAAAATCAATTGAAAAATATGATTTTATGATTTTCATTTTGAAAGTGTTCAAGGTTCTTTTCAAGTTTTTTGAAGTTCCCCTAAAAATTATAACATCGATAATGACACATGATCCTATTACGTTTTGGCTCAATACAACAGGCTCTAAAGCTTCCAACAGCACAACTCTCGTCACGACTTTCAAGGAAGACTGGGCTATAACTCTGTCATTTTCGATTCTCTCAAAAAAATAGTTTTTTGTAATAGTTTAGAGCATATATGCTAAGTTTGAAATACATTGAATTCATCTTTTATTAAAAGAATTCATAAAAATCTCATGTATGTAAGTATTTGCAAATGCTATTCAGGACTAGATCTCGCTATGATTCGGCGACTGAGTATCAGATAATACATTGAATTGAACGTCAATCATGCGACATTTTTCGCGTACACAAACTTCTTCCAAACTCCTGTAAGAAAACATGCCAGGAACTTTTTAGATGCCATTGAAACATAGTTATATTTAAATTATAATCTATTTCCTTAAGACTAGCTGAATCCATTCACTGGAAATTTTTTCAAGTGATCTTTTAAAATATGTGGAAATATTGAGAGCAGCTTGAAGCGTGATCCCATCTTCTCAGGATTGATTAGCATATCGTATCCAGACTTCAACCCGTCTTGCGTGTCTGCCGTTGCATTCTCTAACAGCACCTTTAACAATCAACAATCATTATTCGCAAATTCAGCAATAATGCTTCTAAAGCTACCTTCAATCGTGCCGCTCCCTCCATGCGCTCTAGAAAGACTCGCTGTTCGACCGGACCGAATGTCAAGCATCCACACGATTCCGCTACAAATTGCAGTCTTTTAAAGTCAACATCGGCCGTGATATCTGCCGTACCGGGGTCTAGCAGTGGATCATGTAGCTGGTGATTTTTGAATGCCTGAAACATTCAATGTTTGATTAAATATGGCAATCAACTTGGCGCGAATCACTCTAGTACCCTAAATGTGTCTGTTTTTTCGCCGAAATGTCCATAGTCGATTATCAAGGAGAAGCCGCCGTCCGACTCAATGCGATGTGCCAGCGTTTGCACTAATGCGTCTGCTTCCAATGAGTATTCAAGGGTTTTTCTCGACTCGCCTTCGAGAGGTTGAAATATTTTACTGATTGCTGTCTGGTTGTTCGACAGGACAAAACGAAACTTCTTCTCTTCACTGGGATCAGCATCCACGAATACTTCCCGCCAGATCCCGTCATCATTCTGCAGTTTGTGAATGGGAAGTGCATCGAAGAACTCGTGCGCTACCACGATGGAGAAACCCGTTGGTACATCATCCAATTTCTGGTACCAGAACACTTTCGCTCCCGAGATTGTTTCGCCCTGCCGATAGAACGGCTTCTCAGCGGTTGGCTCGACTTCCGTGTGGTGGCTGCAAATTTGTTGAGCTTGAACTTTACTCAGGAAAGGACTGACTTCGACCAAATGCAAGGAAATCTGGTCGCCTAGCTTGAATTGCGAGAAAACCCGGAGGATGTCGCGGATAAGCGTGGCACGGCCCGGCCCTAGTTCAACTATTTGAACTGGCGATGGTGATCCACATTTTTGCCATTCGACAAGACACCAAACTGCAATGAGCTGGTTTCAATGATCTTAGAATCTTAACAGTTTCATTGATGCACTATTCATACCTCTCCGAATATTTGACCGATTTCGGGTGATGTTATGAAATCACCTTCACGCCCGAACACATCCTTTCCCATATAGTAGCCGCCGCTGGGATTCGTCAGCACGTTCCTCATGTAGTCAGCTACGGGCATGGGACCGGCACCGTTTATTCTCGCTTTAAGAATTGTAGCGAGATCCGGAGTCTCAGCACTCGAATCAATCTTTTTCGATTTTCCTGCTTCCTGCGTTAGCGAGGGCCTTTTAACAACTTTATACCCAAAACATCTTGCTTGGACTAGCTGAACGGACGGTTGGCACTTCCTTATGAGCTTAATCATGCTGTGTCCGAAGTGCAACATGAATTGCTATTGCAGGACCTCTCCGCGATATGAAAGGAACGGAAATAATTTTTACATTTAATGTCAATGTCAACATAGCATGTACGTCAAAAGTCTCATGTCACACGTTTTTCTCGTTTTTCTTTTGATAACCAATCGGTTTATGTTAAACGGCTAGGGTTAATTACAGCTGTTGGGAGAGTCAACAAGTTGAGAGAGAGGCTCTTTTCCAGTGATCATGGAAATAGCTGGGAAATTGAATGGAAAGCAGCATTTACGTCCCACAATGAGCTTTTATTTGATAGGGTAACGAAACCAATTACTGATTAACATCCAATTACCAGCCACTTAGTATTTCTACCGCAATTTTCACAAAGTTACAACTGAATTTACACGAAAAACATATCTACTGTTGGTACTATCATATGTTGCCATTGAAAAATTTTACTTACAAAATAGCATCAAAAGAAATTTGTTAAAATTTTAACTTGTGAAGGGGAAAAAATGTCAGTATGTCACTTTTCTACGCTAACATTGTTGTCTTATGAAAAAAGAATCCATTTGGTAATTTGTTTCGTCATCCTATATTAGTTTTATGTGGATTGAATAAATATGGAGAAATAATACATATTTCTCGGTTCATCAATATACAAGATAATGCATGCCCATTTGCATATTTGAGTAGCTAAATTTCAGCTAAGGGCTAAATAATGAATTTATTTTGTCCACCGAATGCTATCTATTCTATATTAAAATTAATGACATCAAATGAAAAGAAACATTTAAAATGTTTAAAATTAACGTATAATTAGTTGTCTGTTTTTCTTGAAGTAAAAGTTATTATTTCATCAAAATCTAATATTTGTATAACGCTGGAAATCGGTATTCGAGGATCGTAAATTGATGCATGTAAGCATAATAACGCGTTTGTGGCCAAATTTTATTTTTGCGATTCTGAAATTAAAAACTTCGATACGAAATTTATCGAAGCTGGTTTGGTGATCACATATTATGTAATACACCGATTTAGATTCTAATTCACAAAGCTGTGGACTTTTTTCATGACGACGTCTGCAGCTACTGCTAATTTTAGGCGCTTTTTAATCCGGTGCATTCACATATGATTGCATGTGTCTTGTCGGGATTATAGTTAATATGTTATTGAATCAGTCTTTCCTAAAATATTATATGAGTAATGCACAATTTTAAGGATTTTCGGGGTCATAAAATGATGTTTGTAAAAAAATACACATTTTCCAGTGTTTGAAATACCCTAAAACAGTTTTTATATTAGAGTTCATGGAAGAACCCCTCATATATATAACATGGATTGAGGACATGAGTTCTTATGAGCTGGTGAAAATTCTGTTGAATTTTCAATTTTAATATCTTATTTTTAGTTTGAAATACTAAAGAAGCTACATTTAAAATCTATGTTTGGTGTTTCATTACTAAATCTTTGGAAGTTAGTATATGCTTGCAAAAACATCACGTGTGCTCGTATTTATAAATTTATTTGTATTGTTTTTTAATAATCTAACTTTTAGAAAATTCTTTAGACAATGTTTCTATGTGCCTAACGTTTTTTTTAAATAATTTAATAATAAAAACAGGAATCGCACCTTTTCACTTTTGATTCCCAAGAATTATAGAAGAAAAAAGTTGAATAAATACACTAATTTTATTAACCTGACAAAAAGTTGCCCCATTAATCATACTTTATTTTATTTTTAACTTTTATTGTGTAATACTAGTAATTATTATTTCAGCATTAATTGGAGCTTTAGGTGGATTAAATCAAACTTTATTACAAAAACTATTAGCTTTTTCTTCTATTAACCATTTAGGTTGAATACTAGCCTCTATGCAAGAATCAATTAAATTATTTATTATTTATTTTCTGTTTTATAGATTCTTTTCATTAGCAATTATTTTGATATTTTCATTAACTAAGTCATTTTATATAAACCAACTATTTTCTTTAATAAATAATTCACTAATATATATCTTATAATTTTTAACAATTTTTTTAATCTCTGGTGGGCCTTCCTACATTTATTGGATTTGTTCCTAACTGAATAGTTATTCAGCATATAACAATATTAAATCAAATACTTATTATTATAGTACTAATTTTGTCTTACCTAATTGCTCTCTTCTTTTCAACTTAGAAACTAGAAAACTGATAACTTTGCCCCATTTTTTGTCAAATTAGCATGCAATGTGCTTTCTAAAATAAAGACGATTAAAATGAGAACACATACTTATAGTTTTGGCGAAACTCATGTATTTTGTTCAAAATAGTCTTAAGCTAATTGCACCGTGAAGAAGCATGTCGAACGAGTATTTTAGATCCTCTTTAAAACTGTCCTTCAGAATGTTGATTCAAGCCTTTTGGATTTTCCTTTCATCGGCAAATATATTTCTCCGAACAGACAGACATCGCACGGTGCAAATCAAGTGAATACGGTGATTGGTTAGCGATTAAAATGTGACCAGGTCAAAAAAATTGTTATACCACAAAGAGCGCTCACTTCTTCCTTCAAGATGTTCAAATAGGACGAATACGCTGCACCAAACGCTTAAAACACAGCATTGATCTTCTAGCCAGATAGCGCGAGCTTCTTATAAACTATTCTCTTCAAATCATAGAATCAAATCAACATTGTCTTCACTACTTCAAACAGCTTTTTCGGATTAGGCTCATCTGCATCCATTCCTTCTGCACTTAGCGCTTGGTTTCTAGATCGTTTTGAAAGTATCACATTCATCACCAGTCACAATGCTGTGCCCGAAGCCTTGGTAGTTTTTGACTCCTTGGTAATGTCCTTCGAATGTTTGCTCTTTGCTTAATACTCATTTTTCACTATGTATGTTGAATAACAGCACCATAATGTCTACATACATCGTGCTGGTGGTACAGTATTAAATTACTTGGAAAATAGTGATATGGCGTTGAAAAAAGGTATCATTGACTTGGTACCGTATTGACGCGAACAGTAGAGCGCTGTTAGAAATAGGGAAACTGGAGAACGCGCTGGCTGAACCGAGATATTTCAAGGCATCTACTGCATGGGGCCAACGTCCAATTTGGGCCGTCGGCTACGATCTACGAGACCTTAAGAGAAAAAAGCCCAAGAACTCAGCCTAAATGTATTGATTTGCATGAAAAAAACGAAATTTGTACATAAAAATTTACTATACGATCAAGGAAAAGCAATCATACTAAATAGAAATTTGGCGAAAAAGTGACTATAATATGAGAAACGCGAATAATATATTAATAAAATTTGCTAGGAGAGAACGCCTGAGAAGGGATCCAACTAACAGTGCGGCTAATTTCTACAACAACTTGTCTCATGAATTAAAGGAAATAACCAAGGTATCATCTTTCAAAACAGCACTGAGGAAACATCTACTTGAAAAGCAAAACTCGGAATAATTAGATTTACTAAAGTTCAAGGCATAGACAGCCAACCCGAATGAATTTATTTGTAAAACAGACCTTTATACTAAAATTAACGATAGAAAAAAATTAGTGAGAATCCAGTACTATCCCTTATACCGATATTCATCGCCTGGGAAGTACTAGGCAAACATAGAAAAAGTTAATTATAAGTTTGTGTTTAGAGACTTGTTATCTTGCACTGCTTCTCAGGTAACTTTATGGATATTTTAACGTGAAAAAGATCCTTACTAATAATGTTTTTTCCTAGCTAAAACAATAGTATTATTACTATAGTAATAGTACTAGTCATTTGAATATTCTTTTTCCCGATGCATGCAAAAACCCTGAATTCTATTATAATGCAAGTGCCAAATCCACAAATATCAAATGAGTCACCTCAATTAAGCAAAAAACAAATTAAATGACTTAAATACACACTGAAATCATTAACAAACTAAAAAAAATGCGACAAAAGATAGTTTTGTTAGAGACTTCATGATAACTTCATATACAATCGATAGGGAAATGATACGTGCAGATTAATCTTATTCGTAAGATATTAGAATGGCCCGGTTATACATATGTGTTCAATTTAAGCTCTTTTATGCTCCACAAAAATCAAAGCCAAACAAAGTGTCGCGTCGCGGGAACAGAAACAATCTGGTTGCCCATAAAGTATTGCATAATCATCATAAAACTGTCCAAAATGAAAACAAATTATCACAGAATAAACAATCACCAAAACGTTCTAAGAAACTCTGATAGAATTATTGGTGGGCAACGGTTGGAGTGGTTTTAGTTTTCAAGATAGCCTGGTATTTGAATTAGGTCATATGTATATCCAGCAACGATGCAAAGGCGCTGAGTCGCTGGGATATCGCGTTTCATCTCGCTTTTGGTTCTTGAGCTGCCTACGATAATAAAAGAAGCATAAATATGTTGAATTCTCTAGACGATAATACACAATAGGAAATAGGAATATGATGACTGATTTTCCACTTACAGTTTAGCCAGAACGTTTTGTTTTCATTTTGGAGAGTGTTATGTTGATGGGCACACAAGTCACCCGCTTGCATTCAGATTGTTTCTGTTCCCGCGACGCGACGCACGAGAGTCCGGATAAGGAAAGTCGGATTGTAGAGCTGGTTGTAGTTAGTTAGTCCTGCCGGAGGTATTTTTTAGTATTGGTGTAAAGAAATTTGTGTTCGTTGTGGTTTTTCATTTTGTTCGGTAGTGAGGTGAAAAAGTTAGTTCTGGATAGCAGATTGAATTCAAGTTGGTACAGTGAAATTTCGTACTACCTTTTATTGCCATCGATTGAAATGGACTCGAAAATTGAAATTGAATTTGATCAGCCAAATGCAGTGTATTTTAGTGGTCAAATAGTGTCTGGAACAGTTCAAATATCATTAACGGAGCCTAAAACAGTTGAAGGTTTGAAAGTATTTTATTAGTGATCTTTAATCTTATCATGAATCATTAGTATATTCAATTACTTGTTTGTTTGATTCAAAATGTTGTCGTTAGTATATTAATACAGAGAAACTTCTTCTGCTGACCGCAAAATGTTTACCCATTTTTGTTTTTCTTTGCAAAAGGATTTTCTTTTCAAAACTACTGTCGTAGACAATTTTAAATAAAATAAATGAAACGTTTTTTAAAACTTATTTTAGGTGTTTTATTGAATATCCATGGTTTCGGCAAAACCGAATGGCACAAAGGGAATCAGTCGAAGCCACCAGATTATGTAGGTTTCGAGGAGTATCTCTTAATGAATACATATTTATTGGATTGCTTGAACGGTAAGGTGAAAATAACATTTTCATAAAATAGACTTAAACGAAATATGTACGTTTCGTGGATTGAAAGAAAGTTCTATCGAGTTACCAGTTGGTGTGCAGAGTTTTCCATTCCAATATCAGCTACCAAATAATCTGCCATCATCATACGAGGGGATGTATGGTCATGTAAGATACCAAGCAAAAGTTGTGATCGAATATGGGAAATACAATCAAAGCTACGAAGTCGGTTTCACAGTTTATAAAACAATTGATTTGGATCGGGATTGTCCTCAATCAAGGGTATGGATAATGTCAACCTTTTTACGTTTTCTCTTGAAAACATTATATGTAGTAGAGGTACTTTTGTTTTACCATTGCTATTGCATATTTGCTCAGGTTAATTTCCTGGCAGATTGGAATGGCACAGCGCAGGAGGGAGACCATGGATGGAATGGATGTTTGAACAACAACCTCAACAGTGGTTTCAGCATCGATTGCGATGGCAACAATAAAAGATAAGTAACATACGTTTAGCAACTTTCATAGTTCACTCAGCCAGGACGGGTGCTCTGCCGTCGGGTCTGAGAGGCAAGCCGCGCCGTCCCGACCGCCAAGGTGATTGCATATGTGCCCACATTGTCTTTGGTTTGGCGTCGGGACATCAGCGCGGCACAACATCCCTCGTGGAGACCCTTCGCGGCTCAGCGGCACCCGCCTTCGCACCAAGACTGCGGCTGCTAGCTCGCCCAAAAGGCCAGGGATGCGGCCGCAGTGGCACGCTGTAGTGCCAATAATCCGGCGCCCCTGCTATCAAGTCAAGGACCTTCTGTCGCGCCTTGATTGCAGGTGGTCGATCAGTTTTAGATTCAATACTTATTTAATTGTTTGAAAAAATCTTTATCGCCTGTTTACTGTATTTATTTTTGAAAATGTTCCCAAAAATCTTAGAAGTACATGAAATATTATCATGTTTAATATATATATCGTTCATGCTGAAGAAGTGGCTTCCAAAAACATGAGCATCATGTAGAATTCAATAAATTATGGAATAAGCTTAAATAAATTGAATCTGCGTTTCCTTTTCACAAGTCATTTCTTTCAATGTATTTTAAAATGCAGGTTTTTCAGTCAAAAATTGAATTTATTTCGAGTTATTTTATAGAGGTGTAAATAATACAAGCACCTTCTGAAACTCTATGCGCCTATTCCGGGTAAATCAAAATATGTTTTGATTGGGTTTCCGCAACCGAACGGAAGTTGTTTGAGTTGAGCAAAAACTTTTATGATTGACTGTATTTGTATTGCACCAAACAAATGCCAATGCTTCCATATTTTTACATTCCACAAATGAGGAGAGTGCTTTTCTACATAAAAAGCACACATCCGAATCCGAAACACTTCTCTCGGAAATCCATCACCTTCCCGCCTTTTCGTTGTCTGTTGTTTTTGGGCGGCTGTGTTGCTGGGAGGTTTTGTCTGGATTCCAAATTTTGTACATAGTTTTTTCGGGTAAGTAAAATTCTAAAGTGAAAATGTATATTTTCTAACTCTAATGATTCGATAGTGATAGTTTTTGAACAATGCGCCCGAGCTAAATAATTTCGAATGTAAATTTGCTTGTGCGCGCGCTAAATAATGGCGCGAAAATCGTGTACCGTTATGAGTTACATTCGATTAAATTGTACATGCCTATGGGCGCATTTCTTTAATTCAATAGTGCATCGAGAAATGCGAACATAATTCCTCATGCGATAATGAAGTCGTGAAAATCGGATGGCGGGACTGTACTTTTTCAACATGTGTTTGCTGGTAGTCAATTGTTTTGGTGCTGTGCGCGGGGCGACTACATTCAATTGTTGGTTCACGTGAAATTTCAAGAGCATGCACGTGCCGTGAAAGATTTCATCATCCGACACGCTTTCAAATGTTCTCAAAATTCGAAACTTTTCCAAAATGATCTTGAAAAATCGAAGTGAGTTTCGGATTATTCGAAATTGCTTTATTGTTTTTGGTGAAATGTTAAATTCTATTCTTAGTAAAAATGTCCGGGTTGAGTGGACACGCTTCTACTTATTTATCAAGTGTCCATGCTCACTAATTTTTTGGGGTACTATAATACTGTAGAATTTTCGAAATGGCTATTTGCAGTTTTTAGGACCATTCGGAAATAATTTTGAGATGCATAGCTCCTTGCGCTTGTTAAATACTACTTGAAAATATCTATAAATTTTATTCACACTTTTAATACTGGCTTCTCACGGCGCGTGGAATAACGCGAAAGGTTATGTCAGCACGCCGCGGAAATGGGGAGAGTGTTGCTCGAAGTAGCTTGTGTTGAAGTATCCTTTCCATGTAAATTACTGAAAACCTTAAAAATGAGCCTGTGAAGTCACGCGTTTCGGGAAGCCAGCATAAAAAGTATCCAAATGATCCGCAAGATTCGATAATTCTACTTGCAAAATCAAGAAATGGACATGAAAATTTTTGATAAAATTTTCCATTCCATTATTTATGTTTTCTTAGATAGCCTACCGATAAATGACGAGATGATTTTTTAAGCAAACCTTTCACTACATGCAGTTAGGCCGATTTTCTAGCCCATATTCTACTTTGAAGCAATTTAATAGAAATCCTGTAATATAGATGCAGTTTTTCATTAGTATAGGTTTAACATATTGTCTTCATTAGTTATCAAATAAAAATCTTATGAAATTTAACCGGCTCAATCCGGATTATGCGGGGATCCGGTTCACCAAAGGCACATTAAAATTATTAAGTAAAACATTGACAAAAGCTTATTTATTTATTTAAACATATAGTAGAAGTATCTCCAAGAAAAACCAGGTAATCCATTCAACATAAACGCTAGAACTAAGTATAAAGTAATGGAATATCCATCAACTAAAAATTTATTTATAAAAATCTGTAACTTTTGTTTGGCGTATGCACCTTGCTTAGCCTCCATTGTGCGCTGCCGTAGCGTTCTAAGAATCGTCAAACTCTCCAATTCAACTGCATTTTCCTCCGCCCATTGTATGCAAGTACTGAAGTTTTTAATGGCGTCTTCATGTTTAACTTTTGGCTCATCTTCGTCAACTTCTTCGACGAAGGAACTGTCGTCACTGTCAAGGGGTAAATTATTTCCATCTCCATTGAATGGCTCATTCACAAATTTCCGATTTTGACGGTTGCTTATTTTTATTAGCTTTTTGTAGCAAAAAGTCGATTTCGGTTAGTTCCAGTGCATCTTCCTTCTCTTACAACCATTTTTCCTTGAGAACTGATAACGTGATGATGTCATCAGAATCCTCTTCAGCATCGGAATTGTTTCCATTATTAAACGAATTGCTATCAACTGAATAGCAAAAAAATAGTTTTCCAACATTTTGCTATTGCATCAGGCGGCAACTTATCCCAAGAATTCGCAAGCAAGAACACAGCATCCTTAATGGTGAAATTTTTAACGACTTTCAAGATGTCAGGTCCTTCCACAGACAGAACGTGTACTTTTTCGTGGCTTTTTCGATAATGCAATTTAGTTAAACGTATTGCGTTTTGATCCGTTGGTTGGATAAGCGCGGTGCAATTAGGTGGAAAAAACAATGTCATAATTTTACCATCACTTTTTAGCTGCGTTTCCGATGCGTGGCATGAAGCATTGTCTACTAATAAAATTGATTCACCAGTATGGTTGTTCTCTGCTTGAAATCGCCTTATTTGTTTGACAAACAAATTTTACGAAATGAGTTGAAGTCATCCATGCATTTTTCGTTGAGTAGTAATCAACTGGAAGGTCGGTGCAGTTTTTAAATGCTCTAGGATTTTTCGCTTTTCCAATGGCCATCATTTTAAGCTTATGTGTGCCATTCCCGTTTGTACAAGCAAGAAAAGTTGATCTCTCTTTCGAAGTTTTTCTCTCTGGAGCAACTCTTTCCGTAGTAGACACCAACGTTCGATCCGGAAGTAGTTTCCAGAATAATACAGATTCATGCGCATTATATATTTGGGTGAGCATTATATTCAGCTCATCAATTTTTTGGGAGAATTTTTGTAGAAAGGGTTCCACGCTAGATGAGTGGTTAGACAGTTTCTCTTCGACCACTTTTAGGTGACGAACACCACGTCTTTTTTTAAAATCTAGTGATCCATCCTTTACTTGCAGTAAATGGTTTATTATTATAACATTTAGATTGAATTTGAGCAGCATTTTCTCGTAAAATATTCGTTGTTACGGTTGCATGTCTTTCTCGCTACACCAGAAACCATTTATACAATTGTCGCTCCATTTCTGGATATTTTGGATCCTACAAAACTTCCCTTCCCTTAGGAGCTACGATGCAATTCGCGATGTAGCTAAAAAAAAGTAGCATTCAAATATAACCGATGCACATTTAAAAACTGAAACATATTTTTTTTTATTTTTTCTTTATTTTTCTTTATATCCGAAATTGTAGATGTACCGACACCATATTTTTCTGCTAGCACCTTCCCACTAGCTCCATTGTTCAGTTGAATTGAAATCTTTTCTTTTTTCGCGATAGTTAACGTTTTATGCGACCTTTTTGATGCCATTTCAATGAAAAACTGACTAAAAACCTTTCTTTTATTGCCTTTCATTTTTATTCCGGGATTCTCCATTTTTCAAAAGTGAAATAAAACGCACGCAGAAAAAGCCAATGTAAGGTGTATGAGCGAATCATATAATTCGGGAATTCCTGGCATAAAAGACGTTATGTCCATAGTTCAATATTGTGGCAAATATGAAATGAAGCGTACATAAAACTGGGAGGCATAATTTCACTGTATTATTGATTATTGCACAATGTAACAAGCAATCGAGATTATCGGAACTGCATTCGCTCCGGATTACAAAGGACGTAATGGAAATTTTGAATGTTTTCAGTCAATCCGGATTACAGAAGGGTCCGGATTAGACCATATCCGGATTAATTAGACTCTATTGTACATGCCAATATTAATGTCTGTGATACTTTTTCGAAAGAAGATCCAAAAGCCAGACAGAGAAAGTTTGTGTTAACATCACGTTCAAATAACAACACAAATATAGTAAAAATATGAATTAATTAATAGTTTTTGGGAATTATATCCTCTCTTAAAACCTATTGCAACCTTTTTTTTCATAGAGCTGACAAGCTGTTTCGTGTTTTGTGGCATATTTTTTCCTACTATTTTTCAAGTACATTTTCTAATATTTCTCTATTATAAATTACTGGCAAGCCAATTTCTAGTTCATTCGATTGCAAAAATGCTCCATAGTTTATCCTTTCAGTGATGTGCCAAGAGATCTTGCGTTCGCCTCTCCGTCTATCACGGTTGTAACGGTTGGACCATCCGTCGATCCGTCCTCCACGGGCCCCAAAGGGGCGCACTTTGGGGCAAAAATGCCAGTGTTTCTTCGAAAGTCTGTACCGGACGGATGTTCGTTTTGTAGATACTTAGCTTGTTTGTTCGGTATACAAGTATCCCTCATCTAACACGGTAGTTACGTTCTGCGAAAATTCCGTGTTAATGGAAATCGTGTTAATACTTGACTCATATAAAAGCCGGGGTTACGTTACTTATGACCTAAATAAAGGCATCATTTATAACATATATATAAAAATACAATTCCACTCACAAAACAGCGCTGATTTGTATGACAGAAAACATAATTAAAATCAAATGAAATGAATTTCTTTTCATTAAATATGTATTTAATAATATTGAAAATAAATTAATAGAAACTTTTCAGAATCCTTTTCGATTATTCTGTCAGATAAATCCTGTACTAGAAGCTGTTTCTTTGCAGGCGGCTGTTCGTCATTTTTTTCTCAATAGCAGACGATGAAACTGATAATTTTTCACCACTGCAAAGCTCGTGATTATCACTAGGAAGGTCGCGCCTCTCAAAGTTACATAGAAGGCCGCATAGGATCTATGAGATCCAATGCCAATATTGTTTCAGCGTCCAATGTTAATTTCCTGGAAACATTTACAGCGACGACCCAGTCGAAAAATATGGATATCGGATTTAAGAGGATACTGAGAATCATTAGTTACGGAATCAAAGCGGTTGCAACGCACAGATCTAAACACACCGTGGATTTCTCAGATCCGGCGCGGCCTTCCTGGTGTTAATGACTGCTTTTTCCGATTTGATAATTCCTTATGAAGTTCGGTGTAGGATGCCAGAGAATTTTGCAAATCACCTCGAAACCTTTGACCTTTGCAAGGGTCATTTTTATCGAAAAATTCTCTTAATTTATCCGCTAGGTCAAATCCTTCCCTCAAAGTATTTAGCGTCATGGGAGGTATGGCTGCGGAATCACTTTCCGAAGTTTCTGAGGTGACAATACCATAGTCAAGAGCAGCTACTAATTCTGCTTCGTTCAGACCTTCATCTTGAAACAGTTCCTCAACATTCGCAATAGTCATATCCTCTAAACCTTCACCTTCCTTAGAATGAGCTATGTTCAAAATATCTAATATCTGTAGAGTGTAGTATCTGCTGTGAGATTCATATTGTCATTATGAACTGCTTCTGGCCAAATATGTTTCCACCATCCGTTTAATGTTGATGTGCGCAAATCTTTAATCGTCATTGATACTTTTTGTATGCAATCCAACACATTGAAGTTGTTCCAGGCCATGCTCAATGATACAGGAGGGTCTGCTTCCATTCTGTTTAAAATTTCTCCAAAAGCATGTTTGATTTAATAGTTCTTAAGTGTGGATATTATGCTCGATTCAGTGGTTGAATTAAAGCCGTGGTATTAGGTGGAAGAAATTCTATTATGATGTTCGGGTGATTTAAATTTTGAGGGTGTCCTGAAAACTTCGAATGACAAAATTTTTCTCCTTAAATATCGTTCAACTTCTTGAGCAAAATAGTTATTAAAGCGGTTTCCGAGTAAATTTGAGGTCATCCATGCTTTTGGGTTTGATTTATCAAGTCCTTTCAAAGCTCATGGATTCAATGACACGTGAACCAACATTGGCTTCGTAACGAAATCACCTGAGGCATTGCTGCAAAGCAATATAGTTATACGATCCTTTGCAAATTTAAATCTTGGTGGCGTTTTCTCATTTTCGGATGTAAATGTACGATGAGGCATTTTCCCCCTACACAATTCAGTTTCGTCAGCATTGAAAATATTTTGTCTAAGGTGTAACCGTTCTCGTTTACGATTTGCTTTAGTTCATCTGGATATTGCTTAGCTTTTTCTGTATCATCCGATGCAGTTTCTCTCTGAATCTTGGTATTGTGTAACAAGTTTCGTATTTTAAAACGCTCGAACCACTCTTTACTCGCCACAAATTGCGGAATTATTTGGCTGAAAGTCGAAGGAGTTTTTTTTTCATGATGTTGGTATCCATTGGTATCCGTTTCTGAGAATTGTCTTCAATACAAATCATTAATAAGACACGTCGAGCATTAGAAGTCTTAGTCAAACTTGTAGAAGACCCAGCAGAAACAGATGCTCTTGTACATACTTTATTGGATTTTATAACTGGGAGAACTAAATAGTACACTTTACTGGCGATATTGATATGTCTATCAATATCTTGATTTGCATTTACCGTATTTGGAGGTAAATATCAAGGTGCATAAATGATTAAACATCTTCAGTGTTATAATGTCGTGTTTGTCTTGGGTAAGATGTTTTTATAAACGCCTAAAGATTATTTATCATTTTAGATTAGTTTAGTTGTTTAACTGCTACAATTCGTCCATAAAATATTCATTTGAATCCATTCCAGCTTCAAAATTAGCAAGTATGTCTTTCTTCAACGTAGACGATCTAAAACTCGAACAAAATATTTACTTGAAAGAACTTGAGCTTTTGCATATAGTTGAAGAAAGTCACGGCCAAGTTGCATGGAATACACTTCGAAGAAATCCATATAAAACTGATCCATTTTGTAGTTTACATTTGGATTTTTTGTCGTCAATGCGGCCGATAGTACGCCAAACTTCTATTGTAAAACAGCAAATTATTCAGGCACCGTTAGGATATTGGAATGGAATAGAGAGCTCATTCCATTCAAATGATGTGCAAAGCATGGTTGCTGCACATTCATCGCTTGGTATGATGAAATCGAGTGGTGACGTCCACGGAAGCTTCTATAATAATAGCAGCAATGAATGTCGAAGTCCAGGAGTCATTTTGCCAGTATACTCTCACAAGGCTTCGCTACCAAATATGAAAAAGGCAAAAAACAACAAAAAGAAGGTAGATTCTGTATCCACAATACGGTTTATACATTTTTCTAATACTTATTCTTTTTAGAATTTGTACCCATCATCAAACACTGCACAGTCACATATCGACTGTTCAAATGTTGTAGTCAACTTGAAAGAGATTGGACTAGGTTTTCCACGGTGAGTTGATTTTAAATTTTGCGTGCATTATCCGTAACTAATGAAAAAAACATTATATTTATTTTCTATACTTTACAAACAGCTCAAAAACTATAGATGCTAATAGTTTGATAGCGAAATTTCGACGCTTGTATATTTATTTGACGTCTTTGTGCAAAGAAAGGAAACTTTTAGAAAGCATAATGTACGCCCGAGAATATACATCTAACGGAAAATATATTCTACCGTCAAATGTAAATGTGGCCGGTCACATTGAATACGTATTGAAAACATTGTCGGTGGAAATGAAATGTGTGGAAACAATCATTCATACTATTCAACAACGATGCGAGGACACGATGTTGATAAAACTATGGCGAGATCAAGCAAACAATTTAATTACGGGAATTAAAATGTTGAATTATTTAAATGGGACAGAGACGGCGCGCGACCTGTATAGTACAGGTATGTATGGTTTTAGATGCTAAGATTTAGCAATTAACAGTATAAACCTAGTTAATATTTTATTTTTCATGCATGAACATTGCCATTAAGGCATCTAACTCGATTGATAGGGATTCAAAAATCAAACTTTCTTTTAGTTAATAACCGTTGTTAGCTTGGAAGCTGGACTGTATAGTATCCCATGCTGAGTTTCTTTTCTACGGAATTGATTATATATCGTGCACATGCCTGCAACTAAGAAGTCAACTATCATAACTGCATTTACATACTTTACAGCTACTTAAAATTAGACACCTCGGTATTGCAGTTACAGCAATAAGCCTTAAATAGAACATTTGGTAGTTACGGTAGCTTACCCTTTGGATGCATGTATTATGTTTAAAACTTCCTTAACACGTTGACTGCCAAGACTGAAAACGAAAACCATTCTTGGTAGCCCAAAAAATCTTTTAAGAATGTGAAAGCTGTTGAATCGTGTCAACTATATTGCGTTTTTGTCTAACTGTACGAGATGTAAAGCAACACGATATCACATATCGCAAAGTACAGAAGATTTGATGACGACTTTGAACAAAATAGTGTTTTTATTTGGTTCTTTGTTGCAATCCGCCGAATAATCATTTGATTTTAATGTATAGCTCATTCAATAAAAGGGTGCACGCGAAATCAAAGAAAATAAGCAATATGAAGTTTCAATATAAATGTTTACTAAAGAGCGCATAATCATGTCTTTTTCGCAAGTATGAAAATAAATACAAATTCATCATCTACAGTAAAATCACCATTTACAACATTTCACTTGGTACAAAGGTGACGTAGGTGTTTTGAGTTGTTAATTGCATCAATAATCTGGCTTTAACTTTTTGTTTCTTAGAATATCGCATTCGATTTCATCAATCATTTAATGTATGGTTTCATCATTGATTTGGTACCCAGGTTTCCGAGAAAAGTCAGCAATTTTCTGAAGCCTTTTTCTGGAAGACATCCATAAACATAGACCTTTTGCGGACGTTCCGCCGAATAGTGCCGGAAGAAATTACCTTGTTCGTACCAAGAATGCGTTATGGTACCATTCATCAAGGATGTTGACTCATTCGTGAATACGATACTTGTTCAATCGCTCCTAACGTTTTTGTGAGCCTATGCGTAACGCTTTCTACGCTGCTTCTCGAGCGATTCATTGCCTGAGTTGATGTCTGCTCACTTTTCCAAAAATTTCCCTTAGATATGTCTGAGGCGATGTTGAGATGTTCGTTTTACTGTTTCAGTTATGCCCTTATTCTCTGCTTCAGGAGTCATTTTCGAATTTCTTTCGGACATAGATTGTCAACCTTTCCAGTTTGTTGGAACCGTTTCATCCACTTCATGAAAGATACGAATTGCAAATTTATCAGCATCTGTTTACAAAATTTTGGTCGCTTAAAAAATTAAACTTATTTTGGAACAGTCCTTAACATCTAATAAATAGATTGGAATCTGCTTAAATTTGAACAAACAGCCAATAAGTTGATAGGTCGAAGCGCTCCACAATACCAGAAAATCAAATACGTTCGTGAGAATGGTACAGTTTCTTTGTCGAAGATGAAAATCTTAAATTTTTGAATTGTAATTGAAAAGCATATTTTGGGTTTTTTCGTTAATAATTTAAATTTTGTACAATATATTTTACTTATGAATTATAGATGGTATTACAAGAGCGAATGATTTGCTAACCGCTTTGATAAAGAGTATCCGATATGTGGGAATCATCTACGCTATAACCGCACAAAAGTTGTTGATTAAGGAGACAGCTCCTTATGAACCACGCCGGAGAACATTTATTGGACACTAAAAACGAACAGAATTGACAAGTGGTTTTTTTCCAGAACCTACTTAATTTTTTTGATATGCGATCGCACATTATTAATTACTTTTTTACATTCTAGTATTAATTACTATTTTTAACTCTTCATTCCGTATTTATTGTAATTGTTTCAAATATATTTAATGTGATTAATTATTATTATCTGCGATTCTGTCGCCATTTATTTAATATTACAATAAAATAGATTCTTTTTATGTGAACGACGTCGTTTATGTTGGAAAATTAGCAATAAATTTAAAATACAAATCCATTATCTTATCTATTGTGAATATTTGTTCTCATAGCTATGTTAAATTCAATATTTTATGCTTTTACCTTTAGTGTATCTTATTATTATGAACTCAACATAATCAAAACTAAAAAAAAAACAAAAAAAAACAAAAAATAAATAAAAAAATTAATAAAATAAAAAAAATTAAATAAAAAAAAACTAAATAAAAAAAAATTAAATAAAAAAAACTAAGAATAAAAAAAATAAAAATAAAAAACAAAATAAAAAACAAAAAAAAAACAAAAAAAAATTAAATAAAAATAAACGTTAATTATCAAAAAATAATAAAACAAAAATAGATGTTTCTGTTTGAATAAAATGATGGAAGATTTAACAAATAATAATTTCAATATTTTATTCGCCTTACTATTAATTTTTAAAATCTTCACAATAAATATAAATTATTTACGTACGTGCATTTGAATCTTCCAACGATTTTTATCACCTAAATTATTTCTAATTACACATTTTATAATATGTTATTTTCAAATAATTCATAAATATTAGCCGTCAGTTATTTGTAATTAGTGTTGTGTTTTTAATTGTTTTCTTAGTAAAGGTACACAACAGCAATGTTATTCGCTAACATTGTATCTTATTGACTTTTCATAATTTCACTGCTTACTATATATCGAACGAATAAACATTGATAAATTCACAAATATCAATGAAAAACATTTTTTAAATTAATAAAACCTATCTGAATTGGCGAAATGCTTTAAATAGCGAGAAATATAAATATACATGCTTTCCATAATTTAACAATAAAATAGATATAAGTTTGTTGAATTCAGTTGGTTTTCGTATTACTTTATATTAAAAGCCAAAAATATAATAATTCACACACATTCCACCACGAACATCCAGCTAGAAATGCAGTTTGATTTTTTGATGCAATTCACATTTTATCGTCTTTTCACTATCCTGCGCAGAATACCAAAGCGTTGCTCTTTGATTTGAAACGTCTCTATATAAAACATAAACATTTTAATAATAATCTATTTCATTAATTTCTGTATTTTATTTTAATTTTAAATAACAGTGGGCGTTTGTTTTCGAAAAACTTTTCTTCTTAGCAAAAAAATACAAAAAAAATTATAAAAATCGTTAAGTAACTTATTTGAGTTTGATTCGAAATACTATTTAGATTATAATAATGATTATATTATAAATTAACCTGCATTGACATTGTCTTATCGATTAGTTTTATTTTATTTTAACATCTAGCATACGCTAGAATATTAACATGATCACTCAACATAGTATTTCATTTGCATTAAAAACTGCAGTTTTATTCCTTATAATTTAAATAATATTAGATATTGAATTTATTTAACATCTTGAATAAAAATTAATTTTAATTATTTTCTTTATGAATAGAATATGGATGATTTTCCTGATTGTAGGAACAAATATCATTTCATTATATTACACAATTCATTTATTATTCATTAAATAAATTATTTTATTTCCGAGCAAAATTAAAAATGCCAAAAAATATAAAAAAAAAAACATTCAAAGCGTGAAGTGCTTATGACCATAAAATTTGGCGCAAATGTCGCGAAAAAGCGGGGACAGAATTTGTGATGACGAATATCTCATACTTTGAATTCTATATATCAATGAGTTTCTATAGTTTTAATTTTAATGTTTAAAGGAAATAAACTTATTTTGCTGTATTTATGGATTTTTTCTTCTATTCATTGCTTGACTATTTACAAGACTATCTTCTGTGATTTTGCAAATTTGTGGTGATGTTTTTGATAAAATCATAATCAGGTTTCGATGATAGGTATTTTTTTCTGTTTCTGTTCATATATCATTTAGGAGATGTGTAGAATTTTCCTCCCCTAAAAATTGTCTTCCTGAATTTTCAGTTTTAAATATTCTTCATCTTTTGTACATACTATGTGTGCCTATTACATTTCTCAAGATCAGCCGTCTTTGATATTCAATTAATTTACTAGGAGACTGCATCAACCCCTACGTGAAAACTGATTTATCAGTTTCGTTAAATTAAAACATATGCACTTGTTAAAAACCTTAATGTATTTTATTCAAATATTTTTCGGGTACAAAACTTATAACTAAATTATGCTAAGAACAATTCCTTATAGGGTATCGCTGCAAAAGGACCGTGCACAGTGATTTGCAAAATTTCAGCGATTGTGTCCTGAATCGATGTTTTCAACTCTCCGAAGATTTCTTGCCAGTTTTCATTTAGAAAAACGTTCATGTTATCGCCCAAGGCTTTGTCGCCGTTAAAAAGATTCTCGAAATTCATATATAATCGGCTTAAATTGAAGTCTAGCTTAACTTTTGTTAAATTAAAGTATTCTTTGCCATTTCTAATTTCGGACGTGCCAATCAATTTCATTTTAGCGTCAACGTTTTCTGTAGATTATTACGAGAATAATAGAAACATTAAATAATTGTTCAGATATGCTGGGCTAGTTTTTAACTTACCTAAAGTCATGTTACTTCTGCCCTTTCCAGAGATTGGTAGAATAAGGACCTGCCCCTTAATTTCATATGGTCCAACTAATTGAAGTAATGGAATTTTCGCTAGAACCTCAAATTTCGTAGTTTTAAGATCCTTTTCGAAACCCCTTGAAATGTTCGGCACGGATTATTTCAAGTTCAAGTTAATTATTTTGAGATCTATTTACTTACTTTACTTTGTAAATTTTTGTGTCCTTAAATCCGCTTAAAGTTACATCCATGAATTTCAATTGTATGTTAACTGGACTTGCCGACTCCTGCGCAACAACCATACTCTTAATTTTCAAGGGATCGATGGCAACAAGGTGCAATCCACGGTGTCCTCCGAAATTACCGCTTATCACATCTGTGATTACTTTTGCTAAACAAGTTTCATCGGCATTTTTACATCTTGGAAGATCACTGGCTGAAAGAAAAATTTATTTTTATTTCATGCTTCATACGCCGAGTGTACCTGTTGTTTACAGCGATTCTATGTGTGCTTTTGATTCGATTTTATATTTCATGTATTGTGCACATTCACAAATAAATAGCTTTTATATAAATTTAAAAAAAATATGAAAATATGAAAATCAATTTTGTAGAATCGCTATAAAAGGCTATATAAAAAAAATTAATGCATAAATGGCTTTGTCACTGAAGTTAGGTAGAATATTTTTGTTTGCGGAAAATACTTAAAATGGAAGAAATTATTGAAACTTGAATTTTAGGGTTTCAATCAGTTACATCACTTTTCATCATAGCGATTTGCCCTAGGTTAGTTCTATCAAAAACTATTCGATTTATTCAACACTCACGTAAGTCATTCACTTCGAATTTTTATATGCAAATGGCATTTCAACTTTGAAATATTCATGTTGCTATAAATTTTCAATAGATTATGGAAATTTTGAAAGTCCTTGGCATTGACTTTGACCACATGTTAATATTGAGAGTGAAAATTATAGTTTACCGAAACACACGTGCTGCATTATCGCACGGAATAATTTACGTGGATGATGTCTTTAAATTCTGATGTATCCAAAAAAAAATTGAAAAAGATTCATTCAATTTGAATAAATAAAATCTTGATTTTCGGCGTGTTTCTGGAAAATTGAAACTGGTTGAACTTGATATATTCATTAAAGCATGAAGATTGTTGCTATTGATCTAAAATGTTTTGTTGTTCAAATATTACAGTATCCAATGGCATAAAATTAACTAGATATTGAATGACTCAGCAAGTAGAATCTTTTTAAAAGAGTTTGTTTGTTTGCCCTTCTAAATATTTTCAGATTTTCAACAATGACTCAAATATATATACACATAATAAACTATTGACGAAAAAGCTTTGGTGGGGGTAATTTTTAGAAGTTATTCCTAATAATTTGTATATACCATGCATATAACCTGTATTTAACAATTGTTAATGCTCCACGAACGTTTATTAGTCGTTGAATGAAATATATTACCATTGAATATAATAAATTTGTTAGAATAATATCAACCCTAGAACAGTTTTCGCCCTTTTAAAGGTTGTGATAGCATCTATAGGTCCATATGTGATAGCGAGTTTTTTCCTAATTATAATTTGGAGGTAGAGCTTGAAGAACTGTGAACCTGATGATTTTTTTGGATTTATTTAAAAAACCAAAGAAGCTAAAAGTCTACATTTTGGAAAAAGGTCGAGAATTTCAAAACTAGAAACCAAGATAGTATTTCTTAAACCAATCTACTAACAACAATATATATATGAAAGAAAGTAATGTAGCTCCGTTTTTGGCACTTGAGTTTATTCTACATTTCTGCCAAACATCCTTACTCTATCAGAGAACATGTATTTTTGAAAATTATTGGGTGGAGAGGGGTTGGTTTTAGGTGTCAAGAAAGACGATAGAAGACTGACGAAATTTTAACATTTGATTTTTTAATTATTTAATTTTCCCAACGTGAAAAATGGAGTACCTCAATCATTGTTCTTCAACTTTTATGTATTTATTTCGCCAAAGCAAGGCAATCACATGTCAAAATATAAAAATATAAAATATAAATTACAACACATACTTAACCCTAAAATACATGCTACACTCAAAATTAATTCACACTGTTGTTAGCACGTCACTCAGGGATGGATAATGAAGGGCTTTAGAAATGCTGGATTTAAAATTGAACTTGGAAATGGTATGGGAGTAGTGTTTGCTCAAAGTGTTAAAGATTTTACAGGACCTATTAACAGATTCATTATTTGCATACTTAGTAAGATGCTGGTATTCAGTAAGTAAACGTGTATTATGCGTACTTCTTACAGGCACATTAAGCTTTATTTTGTTCGTCAAATACTCCTCATTAATATGGCCCCTAATCGCGTCATAGGCGAAACAAGAGGACAACACTGTTCTTCTGGCTTTAAGAGTCGACAAATTTAGAAGCTCCAATCTAACTACATAAGGAGGCAAGCTTCGATAGTCATCAGGGCTATAGAGGTCTTTCAAAGCAAACAACAAGAATTGTTTTTGGACTGATTCTATTCTCGTATCATGACCCCAAAAATTGGGTTTCATACATTACAGGCATATTCAAATAATGGGCGAACCAGTGAGGTAAATAATGATTTAGTTACCCACATATTTTTAAACTCTTTGGCTCGTCTTTTAATAAAGCCAAGCTGTTTATTACCTTTGGAGAGAATAGTAGTTGCAGGATAAGTAAATCAAACGGAAGATTCTCTATGCATTCTCCTTTCCACCATGAAAATTAATAGAATTCCGTTGAATGATCATAAGTATAATAGATGAATGATCTTATCATCAAATGTAACTAATTGCCACCAATCAAATAAGCAAAAATAATGTCTGAATTCACTTTATTTTTCTAATAATATGGTTTGTCGAGTGTAAAAAAATTGAATACAAAATGTAAACATTTTAAAAGTGCGTGGTTTTCAAAATGAAAATGCATTAATGAAAAATGATTGTTTTGGGAAGTTGATATACATTTGATCCATACTTAATTTTAGCTGTATCTTATACGTATTTATTGGCATTAGACACGTGAAAGATAAGTTGAAATTTATTTAAAAATTATACTTATACAGATTTTAAATGGGCGATTTTTAGGCAGAGGTAGCAGTATGAGAAATGTAGAAAAAAAATTGGTAGTGAAAGAAAATAATCCCAGGAATATGACAAAGGAAATGTAGATCAATGTGTACTTGAAGCTGACCTTTAAGTTCAAGCGATTTCGATTTGTTTTCTAAGAGTGGACAAACTATTGTGGAGAGCACTATGTTTCACCTAATATATTATGCGAAACAGTGTGCTTTATTGCCCGTGGAAACATCAGTTGCTAGATGAAGATTTTTTTGAAATTTATTAAATATATATGGTTACATATCGCGTGCAATGCATTTTTTGAAAACTTCTTCCATACATTTAACACTGTAGCTTAATGGTATGATATTAATTTGTAGATCATACAATTTTTTTTATGATACGAGTAAAAAAAAGTCCGAATATTTGAGGTCCGATACGAATAATGTGTTTTTTAGTATAACCCTTATTATAAAACAGTTTTCTGCGACTAATCGTTCTTAACATCTTTAACTCTGAATAAAAACTCAAGCAAAGTTCGAATTTTTTTCTAGATTTGTTAATTTTTTTTTATCTATTTTGACTAGTAGGAGAAGAAGTATCTAATTACTTTTTGAAATATTAAGAACTAAATGGTTGAACTTTACTTGATCAAGATTCTCATCGTCGTTTATTTTTATTCTTTAATTTAAAACAAAATAATTTTCCAACGTGTTGGTGACTTATGAGTCAATAAATTGAAGCATAAAGTAAATTTAGACAGATAAAATCTATTTACATCTATTAGAATTACCTGTAAGCGTTCTTTACAACGTAAAATCCTATTTCAGTTGTTAATCTGCTTGCTAGCATCCGTGTTAAAATGTAGAATAGAACAAAGTTACTCTTATCTAAGCTGTGTGATACTAGCCAAGCTAGATCGTTGCAGTTCTTTCGTTTTTTAACGAGGCATCAATAAGATATAATGTGTCATAGATCTTGAACGAAACCAGTTAGTTGTTCTTGAAAGACTTGACTAGTTTTGACAACGTTAGGTAACAATATGAAACTTGAATTCAGTTTTTCAAAGTAATCAGAAATCATGCTGATTTTTTTCTGCAATAGCTGTTTGGTGCAGTCTTCATTTTTTTGGGTTTCAAAACGACAGAATTATGGTAAAAATATTCTTGGAATACAATTGAAGAAAAAATAAAGCATTTTTTCTTGTGGTTTTAACACAAACGTTGTAAATCATTTAATTAATTTTTAATTTTGTAAAGACAAAAAACCTCTAGAGCATCGTCCTCCTAAATAATTTCATCCATACTTTTAAGACTACTGATAAAATAAATTGTGTTTATCAATTTTCTGCAGTCTTCTATTCATTTGTTAAAAATTAAATGAAGATAAAGGGATTTTTAAAACCTTTATATTTTCTCGAATGTGTTATTCCAAAGAAAATATTAACAATGCATAACTTTAAATATCAATATGTTGGTAAATTACTTTCAATAGATTAAGTTACTTTTGACTACAATATTCAAGTAGTATACACATACCTATATATATATATATAGATATAGATATATATATACGAAAATATACAGATCGAAAAGAAGAAAAAACGACCCTAAACGGTCAAACTGAGTTTAAGTTCACTTATGATGTTTGAATTACTGAAAATTAAGATTGCATCGATGTTTTCCTCAAAAGTGAGTAAATTTATAGTTAGCGCGTCCAATTGATGATCGAACCGTTTATGGATAAAAAATTGCTTGACTGTTTTAATTTTAATACAAAGCTTTTACACTCAGAAAAAACAGAAAATTTAAATATTTTCCTGGAAGGCAAATTTGTTTTATACCAAAATTGGACCGGAGAGCATTATTTAAAAAAATAATCCAAAGCCATTGCGTGTAAGTTTATTTCAATCCAATTAAATTTCATTCAAGCCATCTTATAAAATTATTAACTTCAATTTACATCAAGTGGTAAAACTAGTCGCAATACACGCTTTTGGACAGACCAGTTTGAAACTAAGCAAAATTATCCAAATATATAATATTTCGATTTCTTTAGGAAAAGAAACTCGTTTTAATCTATAATATATGATAGAAAAACATAAGTAAAATTTCAACAGATTCTTTAAAACTAAGAAGGTAAAGGTAGAAGATAGTGATCATAAAATAGAAATAAAAAAACTGATATGAAAATAAATATAACTGCAAGAAATTTCGACCACTATTCTGACTTTAATTCTTAATACTCAGAAGACCTTACCAGACAATTTATGAATGCTGTTTAAATGTCGATAAACAAATATATTTGCTTTATTTTTGAGCAAATGAATCACTACGATTTTTTCGGGGATAAATGGATTGAATTTTGAGTAATGGTTGGACGCTTTAATAGGTAAACAATATTTAACGATGTTTACAATTCAAATGCAAACATGAAGATTTGTAAAGACTTCTAGACTGAAATCAGACATGAATACAAATTGGAGGGGAAATCATTCATCAACGATGGCTTTACCAAAATGTTCATAAACCTGATCGACCACCTGCAATCAAGGCGCGACAGAAGGTCCTTGACTTGATAGCAGGGGCGCCGGATTATTGGCACTACAGCGTGCCACTGCGGCCGCATCCCTGGCCTTTTGGGCGAGCTAGCAGCCGCAGTCTTGGTGCGAAGGCGGGTGCCGCTGAGCCGCGAAGGGTCTCCACGAGGGATGTTGTGTCGCGCTGATGTCCCGACGCCAAACCAAAGACAGTTCAATGACAGTTCAATGACAATTTTATATGATAATTATGGTACAAGACTTGCTTTCTCAACTAATATGTATATATTAAAGTTCGCAATTTTAACTAGTGATTTAATTGAACCATAATTGAGGAAACATTGGAACAATTTCGAATTATGGTTTATTAGTATCTCCCAAGACAAATAATTTATAAATATTTAGTGTTTTAATTCAAAATATACTTGAATCTCATTAGTCCTTTTCCAAAATCTAATGATTACCACTTAAAAGTTACAAAATCTTTAGATACATTCACTAGATTCAATAAATATCAGATGTATAAGTTCAATTATTATTATTTGAAACTGATTTTAATTAGCAACCGAACTATTTTTTTATGAATTTAAAACTATTTTACACAATTGAGCAAAATTATTCTGACAGACACTCCACTGTACACAATTATCATCTCATAGATACTTACGATATTTCGCACAACTGCCAATATTAAACACAACTCCGATTGTTATAAAAAACACTAAATTCCTCATTTTATTTGTATTATGAGAAGGAAATAAATATAAACCTGTCGCGCTAGCGGTCAAGACAACTTTACTTGAATGTACGAAAATATTTTATCTTTTATAGGAGAGTATCTTTTCTAGTACTTAGTATTTGGATGTCTACACTAGTCGATTGTTGGACTATAAGCTTTGCTTGACCAGTTTTTGGTTGTTCGCAGATACATCCATATGATGTACATATGTACGTTGTAGATGATTGTGATAGGTTTTAGTCACCGGCTTAAATAAATAGACATATAGAAATGTATCTCTGCCTTTTGAGTCGTTACCAATCAACAAAATTTTAAATTAAAATACTAGGTATTTTTCAAGATGAAAGTGATACTAATGTTGATTTATCGTTTATACATAACAAATGTAAAAAGCAATTACTGTGTTCTCAGAAGTGTATTATATAATTGGCTGAAGACGTCGTCGTTAGAATAAGTACATTTTCGAAAATATGTAATTGGACAAGTTTCAATTAAATTACAATGGAAGATTCGATGATTTGACTATTTTGAATGAACGTTGCAAAATAATTGCTTTGTTGCATTGTACTTATATGTCTGGGATCGTTATTCAACGACTAGAGAAATGCAACGGCTAGAGATATGCAACGGCTCTTGAGTGGGAGGATGGATCACCAAAAGCCATTATTGCGTGCAGCTAACCTATAGTTGATAATAAAAGTTCTAGTTTTGGGTTAAGGTCAAAGTAGTTTCTATTTGATAAATACTTGTAGGCATTAGCCTTAGGTGAATGAACTCAGGGAGTAATTACAACGAAAATCTACACATATTTAAGTTGGTAATAAATTGGAACATACTTGGTTCATGATAGGAGTCACGTTTTCTTTTTAGCTTTGAATTTAATCGTGTTAGAAAAACGATCAGTTTTTTGAAACTTACGAGGGTGGGCTGATAAGTTCCGGGCATGACAATGAAAATAAAGTTTTTTTTAAATTTTTTTGTTGCTTTATTTTTCAACATAGTCCCCAGAAAGACTAGTACTTTTTTCATATCGGTGCTCTAATTTAGTTATATAGTCCTTATAAACCGAAACGTCGAGCTCCTCAAAATATCCATTCACAGCAGTAATAACTTTCACGTTGCTCTCAAATCTTTGTCCACCAAGCCGATTTTTGAGGTTAGGGAACAGAGCGTAGTCGCTGGGTGCTAAGTCGGGCAAATAAGGAGGATGAGGAAGCAATTCGAACTTTAATTCGTGAATTTTAGCTGATGCAACGATTGACGAATGTGCTGGTGCATTGTCATGGTGAAACAAGATTTTTTTTCTCCAAATGTTTTTTTCTTTATTTCTTTGCTCAAACGATCCAATAAATGTGCATAGTACTCGCCATTGATGGGTTTACCCCTTTCAAGGTAATCAATAAAAATAATTCCCCTTGCATCTCAAAAAATGCTCGCCAAATCCTTGTTAGCTGACAAAATTGCGTTTGCCTTCTTTGGGGCTGGTTCACCGGTTGCTGTCCACTGTTTTGACTGTTTTTTTTATTTTCAGGAGTGTAGTGGTGGATCCATGTCTCATCCATAGTTATAAATCGACACAAAAATTCAGGATTTCGTTTATAGAGTGCCAAATTCTCACTTGAAACAGTTTTCCTTTTCAACTTTTGCTCAGACGTCAGCATGTGCGGCACCCATCTTGCGCAGAGCTTCCTCATGTGCAAAATATTATTCAAAATATTGCCAACGCGCTATTTTGATATTTTTGTAGTCTCCGCCATCTCAGACAATTTTAATCTGCGGTCTTCCAGCACTATTTTGTAAATTTTTTCTACTATTTCAAGTATTGTCACTTCCACGGGACGTCCGTAGCGTAGCTCATCACTAGTGCTCGTACGACCTTTTTTAAATTCAGAAACCCATTTTTAAACCATTGAATATGATGACGAAGAGCCTTTCAGTGTGTTATCCATCTCCTCTTTTATTTGAGAAGGCGTTAAACTCTTTAAATGAAAGTATTTTATTACTGCACGTTTTTCAAAATCTTCCATTTTTGTAAAAAATATCAATAGTGTTTTGAACAAAAGGCTGTCAAATGAATACTAATTAATGTCATAACCTGAAAATTTATATATAAACTAGTTAAAGATAGTACTATAGAATAGCGATAAAAATTTTTTTTATGTAGGCGCCATCTCTATGTCAGGCCCGGGACTTATCAGCCCACTCTCGTAAATCTTCAATTTGCATTAGTAATTGAACTAATGAATGATAATATCAACTCTCAATAATTTTGAAGTATCGCTTTGTTACGATTTTTTTGAAAAACAGTAAATGAGTTAATATCCTTATAAAATCCTGTTGAATCGTAGGTTTTTTCTGTTCTGTGCTGCTGTCGTCTAATAACCAATAGTAGAGTACGCGAAAAATTTAGGATTCTAGTTCGGTCTCAGCTCGTTGCTGCTAGTTTCATTTGATATGAAAGCCTTATTCAGAGGTATGATAAACCTAGGAAATTCAAGAAAAGTATTACAAAACATCAAATAATTCTTTGGGTTAAAGGGATCACTCTACTGTAAAATTGTCAACTATTTGTGAATTATTTTTTTGTGAAAAGCTTTGATATATATGAAATATATTTTTTTTATTAATTTTAATATAAGTTGCAAATATAGTTATGAATTTCAAAAATATTAATTGCTTAGTTTAGATGGTGCTGTTCGCACTCCCGGCGCAGCCTTGCGATTCACTGAGGACCATGTTATTCTCGTCCTATTCACTTGAGATCAAACAGCTCAAAATGATATTGAAAATATATAAATTTCATTCCAAATAATCCCATTCGCATCAAAAAATAATAAAAATGGCACAATATTAGACGTTTGGATGAAAATTAGGAAGAGTGTAATTTTTTTCGATGTTTCGGTTGAAAAACATAATAACCACTAGAAAATATAAACGATTTGTGATCAATTACATGTACCAATCCCCTTTGATTATATGTATAAAATTTCAACTCGATCCGATTATTAGTTTTCTCGAAAATTTGTATACACCATTCAAAAATCATGTTTCCTTAAAATGCGTTGCAAGTGCGTCACTTATTGCTACCGATCAAGGCTAAAAAAAGCTTTGAATAATTTTCACCCGAGCAAACTGAGGAAACTCTTGATGGGTTCGCAAATTACGCAAGAAATCAGAGGCTTGAAAATTGGGATAGCTCCTTGTGGTCAAATGCGAAGGAAATCCTGTGCGGATAAAGGAAAAAGATGTCCGGCTCAAATGCTATCATTACCATTTTATCTAGAGAACAGTCCAATAGTTAAGTGCCCTGTGACAAAATAATTCCATCATTAACATCGTATGATTTGGAGTAGATATGAGGCAGGACAGTAAAACTCATATGAAATTTCGTAGAGTTGCTTTGAATTGAAATTTTAAACCATCACATGTGTGGAGATACAGAACAAGATTTTTTTCATAATTTAATCCATATTTTAAAAACCATCAAAAATTTCTAGAAATGTTTTGCAAAACTAACTTTTCAAACTAAAATTTTCAGAATAAATACACAGAGAACATTTGTTAACTGACACCAATTACGAAAATTCTGCTCTATAATCGTTAGAACATAGCAAAATGATTTTTTTTATATAATGCAAATTAAAATCTGGTTTCAAATTGATTCATTATACAAATTGACGTAAAATATTCTCACCAAAAAATATAAATATATATTTTTAAATGGAAAAATAGTTCACTGCAAAACATAGAACCAAAATCAATCAAATTAATGATGATTTTCAACAGAATATTCAACATCAATCAAAATGAGAGATAGTTTTTAAAACAATATTCTATGAAAATGTATCTAAGAATATTAGTTCAAAATCTATTTACTTTGAAAAGCAAAATTTTCAAAAAGGTCCTCCAAGAAACATGCAGTAAGATTTAAGTGTAAAATAAATCGACAGTAATGTTTTTCGTAAAAATTGTAATCAATTTTATGCGGAACACTGTTTTAAGGCAATTGCTATTAAAATATTTGACAATATGATCTACAAAAAAATCAAGGAGAGTTATTTTTATTCAATAAAAATCAATAAATGGGTTCTTTTTAAACCAGTAAAGATAGACTTGTTTGTTTTAGTTGGTTAGTTTTTTTGCTATAAATTAGGTTTATACTTGAGTTTGTCATGGGTTAGAACCTCCTAGTCTAGTCAACAACATTGTCTTCTAGTTTGTTGACTAGACTAGGAGGTTCTTACCCATGACAAACTAAACTTAGCAACGTAGCATATATACGAACCAGTTTGACAGTCGTTATAACTCGCAGATACAAATATTAAAATAGTTGAAATATAACGAGCTTAACCCATCAACAAGCCTAACCGTGGTCGTGCTGTCTGATGGCGGACGGCAAATGACAGCACCTGAAGAGGACGCTATCCGCCATCCCGAAACCGCACTTTCCATTAAAGGTTTGTACTTGTTTAAAAATTTGATTGTAAATAATATTTGGAATAAAAATTTAGTTTCGATGCCCATTTTATACTTGGTTTGTTTATTTACATAGTAGTTTCAACGAATTGCATGAATTAAGGGATTGTCTAATTTTTAAAGTTTTGCTAACTGCCTTCTGTATAATATATCAATGAGGCGATGCACATAACGAACCTATTTGGGCACTCGAAAGAGGATACCATGTCTTGTCAAGTATAATTTGGAAAAAAATAACAACCAAATTTTGGTCCTGATTTCATTTTGAAAAAAAAAAAACCATTCGTAGTATGTGCACTTGTTTGAATGATGGCAAGCAGTGGTTGATATCACCAGATCAGAGCTGCCAGTTTATATTTCAACTATGCAGAATATTCAAGAAAAAGAATGCAGATTAGACGAAATTTTAGTAAATACTTAGAATCTTATTACTAATCATAATGAGTTAACTTATATATATAAGTTGAGTCCACTAGTTCTTGCACTATATCATCTATTTCGGGGACGTTAATTCATCACCATGTAGGTGTGATTTGGCATTGTTGAACAGGTAAATGGTAGAAACCGCTTTTACCCCGCAAATGATTGACACACTTAGGGAGAATATGCATGAAATACGGCCACAAACAATGCACAATGTGTGACAAAATCGAATTAAGGGGATGAAGGAGGGTGACTGTCTAGCGGGTTTTGGCGACCATTTATTTGAAATGATTTTCCACAAATAACAGAAAGGTGTGCTTTCTTCATTAAGGCAACAATCATTTAAATTTAATCAACGCTATAGTTTGAATTATAATTTAAAAAGAAACCACCTTATACACATTGCGGAAATCCTCCATCCAACTAGCATTTTTTTAATTACATAAATTACTGCATGAATATAAATAAATATATCAATTGTTTAGGATACAGAAGGGCTTGATAATAGAATAACTTTTCATAATTTGCTTTAAAATATTCTAGATTGTTCGGAAAATCGCGTCTAGAAAATGAACAGAAGCTTATGTTTCTTCAGCCTCAACCAGAATGAAGTTTTCACTGGCAGGTTTTCTTATTATATTAGAAAATTAAAATTGCTGCAGATTTAAAACGACTAGCTCTATCTTAATTGCATCGACTGTTTTATTTCACAAATGACTTTCGATTTGGAATTTTCCATGAAGAATGTTCTGAGTGGAATCATGTAGTATTGCTTACGAAAAAGAAATTAAACTAATTTTTGCACTATTCCGAACCACACCATCCATTTTCCTATCAACTGAATAATCTTCATACAATTGGATACTTATTATTTGTCCGTAAAATCACTTAACAGACACATAATTAATACTCTTCTCTGATACCAAAACGATCTTGAAATAAAGTATCACGAATTAGCAAATTTGGATGGTAATTAAAAATGCTACTCAAGCAATAAACCCAGAACGATGATGGTCAGTGTTAATTATTGTAGCAATATTCTTGAGAAAAATGAATGGCCTGCACAAAGTGCAAACAATAAATGAAAGCATTAAATTTACAGACAGTCGTTGTCGTGTTGAGCATCGATTCTACCACTTCATACTAATTACTCCACTTACCATGTAGTTAATGGAATTGTGAATGACGAATTTCGTCAAAGTTAAGGCCAATCTTGTAATCATATCTGCTGGACACCCTGTTAATTAAACAAAAACAGGATTAATTATTTTTCGACGAGGTTGGCATAGACAAAAGTTATAATTGTTATTTGGGAGCTCAATGTGCAGATTTATCTTTTAATATCGATTGGTACTTACTATAATCTACCGTACATTTTTTTTATAAATATCTAACCATTGGATGTAATTATGCTTCGTAGAGATTGAGACAACTTCGGTTTTGGCCAGTAATTTACTCAGTGTTACCTTATCATTGATTCATCCGAGGTGCTTGTAGTGCTAAGGATATATACATAGATATATAGCTACAGTCGCTGTAACTTGGAAAAAAATTCAAGTTCAATAAATTGATTTACCGTGATTAATTGCTGAACTGAGAGTAAGTTATTTATAAATGGATAATAACGAGATAAGCAAGGGTCAAACATGCTTCACAGTGCAACCAGATTTCGTAGCCATTAAAATTCTTCAAAAATTAGTACATTTTATTTTTTGGAAGGGATGAATTGTCTTACGAAGCGTCGTAAGACTGAAAAATAAGTTGTAAAATTCGCGTGTTGATGAATTCCATTTGGAATAGCTTATATTTTAGCTACATGAAATTAATGCTTTTAGTGTAAGTAATTATATTGCGCTTACACTAAAAGCATTAATTTCCAAGATTTTTTTTATTTTTTTCTCTGCGTGAGATATTGGTAATTTTTGTTTGTATAGACTTTTAAAGATTGTCTAATATTTGCATGGATTTTTAACATGTGCTGGACTCAGTTTATGAATCATATATGAATAATGTATATGAGGAAGTGTGATTGTATATTTAATCTTTGGACTATATCTTATTGGCGTGACCTTCATGATGAGAATCTCTACCTTCATCAAAAAAGCTTATACTGTCAGCTTGTAGCAAATTTGTTGTGCATTTTCAACTTTTTAATAAGCGGAAACTAATTTAGGAATTTTTGCGAATTCGGGTCTAAAACTGATCTAATTTTGCTTGGAGTAAATGATTTCATCAACGGGCTAAATCGTTAATCAATACTTTCATGATACATGTTTTAATATTGAAGTTTTCTGATTTCTTTCGCCGAAATTTAATATAATCTTTCATATTACAAACGATAGTGATACTAAAACAGGCAATCAAATTCAGCTTTCTAATAATTTCATCTAGAGGGGATGTAACTTTCAATTAACTATTTTATTTGCAGTTTTTGCAAAAAAATGATTCACATTATTAAAAGCTTATCCTAAAGTGTTAGAATGAATTCCGCAGTCCTTTCAAAACTACAGTCTATGAAAGCTACCTACTTCCGCTGGCCATGAGAACACGATTTTACACGCATTTATCTCAAAACCACATTTAGTAGACCTCATAACTCAAAAATCATTTTGAAAATTAAGATGATTTTAAACAATGGATGTGAGCTTAAAGTTCTTTGAAAATTCTTAAACCAAAATTTTTTTGTGAATAAATATACAATAGTAACCATACAATTTTCGGCAGTTTGAGTTTTCTTTATATTTTTCAGGTTCATGAAAAGTATGAGAGCATTAAGGGTGTAGTACCGGTTAGAATGCTAAAAAACAGCCTAATTTTCAATATTTTCTTCTCAGCTTCTTTATTGTATATAAATTTTAAAATTTGCATGAGTAAAACACAAATTTTGGAATATACAAAAAATTTTTTTTTTCAATTTTCATTTCATTTTTCTACTAATTTATAGAGGGCACCAAAGTTGATGTCTTGTGGCGACTATGTAGTGACACCAGCACACCTGGTAGACAAAATTAGCGATGCGAATAGCGTAAGGACATGAAATGTAATAACTCTCTCGATCAACGGCAGCCATCGCGACCGCACGCCTTTTTCGATTCGTGTTGTTCGTACACGATCACGTCTTTCGTACACGATCACGTCGGGGTCACCACTGTGGCAACTTTTGAGTTCCTTGCAATAATGAAAGATCGCGATTTGTTCGTTTGAAGTACTTTATTTAAATTTACAATATATTAAATCTAAATCGAATATCACGGATGACCGAAAAAGGCGTGCGGTCGCGATGGCTGCCGTTGATCGAGAGTGTAATTACCAGTGTTGCCAAGGTTCTCTTTACGTTTTCCTCACGAAAAACTTTAAATTCCTCAAATTTTCACAAAATTCCCCACACAATAAAAAATAGCAAATTGCAAGCAAAGATTCTTAGAAAAAACTAGAGTATCGTTTATGACCCTAAGGTTTTACTAAGAAAAGAACATCCACAACTGCAAATTTACAACTAAATCGAGACGAAAGAATATAAAAACCGTTATCCCGAAATAGTTTTACTAGTTCGAGAAATTCATGTGAATCCCTCACAATTCCTCAAAATTAAAACTCCCCACAGCATTCCTCGCATAGGCCAAAATTCCTCGCATTTTGAGGAATTCCCCACACATTGGCAACGCTGGTAATTACATTTCATGTCCTTACGCTATTCGCATCGCTAATTTTGTCTACCAGGTGTGCTGGTGTCGCTACATAGTCGCCACAGTCTCGTAAAATGCCTACTCCCACTGCGGACAGATAATCTCAGGAATGAAGAATTTGAATTAAAAAACCAAATCGAATTTCAAAGAGGAATGTTTCTTACGTGGTAATTTACCACAATATTTTAAAAAAATGATCAAAAAATAACAGTTGTTTGAAATTTTTTTCTTCGAAAAATCACTTTTTCCACTTTGTTCACTTGCCAATTTTTTTGGGATTATTTTGGCCTATATCATGGAAGATCACCTCACAGGATATTTGAATAAAGTGGCACACTAAATTTGACTTGAATCGGTTCGGCCATTTCGGAGAATAAGTGTCCGCAGTTGGGAAAACGTCATTTAGAGTAAAACGCGTTTAAAGTTTCGATTACCGAAAAAATCGCTTAGATGAAATAATATTTATAATTTATTTCATCATGTGATATAAAAAGTTTAGACACAAAAATGTCTTTAAAATTCTTTTGTTTTTAGCTAATGAAATGGATCTTTCCCTCGAAATCAAAAAAAAAATATACAAAGGCTCGGAAAAGCGATAATTCAAGAAAAATCGATGCCATTTTGTCAAAAATTATTTCAAAGTGGTGGTTGAAGATAGTAACATATTAATGATAATAACTTTGATTGTTTTGTTTCACATAATTTCTGCACGGACGCCAAATCAGATTTATTATTTGAAAATCTCTCTCTTCTTCATGAGCAAATCGAAAGACTTTTTTTTTTTAACGCGATAAATAAATAAGATTGAGTAATATTTGACTATATTTTCATGCGAAAATTATTTTAAAAGTTCATTATTTTACGTAATTTTAAACTAGACTGACGCATTGAATTACAGTACTCATGAGTAAGACCGTAAGCAAGATTAGCAATTTTTCAAAAAAAAAAAAACAAGCCGCGAGGTGTGACCCTTGAGGTCCACACGGTCAACTTCCCAGTAATATCTACATAAACATCAACAACATTACAACAATGAGAGGTAATAGTAACAGGAATGTGTTAATATGAATCATATCGTCTACGGGAGGGTCCATTGATTATGTAAGGTTTTTGGTCTATGAGGACAGATTGAATATTCAAGCGGATCAATCGGTGTTGAAAAATTTTGTTGGTTTTCAAAATTTAAGCAATTTTTTTTAATTAAAAGACTATAAAAACTATTAAAAACCTTCTCAAATTATGCAAATATTTTAAAACTTTGATTGCATTTACAACAATTTTTTTAAGAATAAAAGATATAAAGTAATATCATTTGTATCAACGTTCTTTACATGGTAACTTTAAATGTTTTTTTATTTTTAATTTAGTTTTTCTTCATTATCATGGAAAAAATCTTGCCGGTTTCTCTTCAAAAACTGATAAGAATGTATAAATTTTATAAACTGAGAAAAAGTTTTGATGACGTTTTTGCGAGCATTGTTTGCAGTACATAAATTTTATAAACATTGATTACTAAGACTTGACAATAAGGTTAAAAATTTATTGTTTTCGAAAAAAAACCTAATTTTTTGCACTTTTTTTCAAAAAATTTGAAAACCGCTCCAAGAATTTTTTTAAAAATTTAATAGAATCACAGAAACGTCAATACGCGTCGATTGACACCTTGTTCAAAAAAATCGTATGTTTGGTTCGCGAGATATAGCGCATGACAGAAATGACCTTCAAACGGACAAAACAGCAAACCCCCGACCGAAGTATCCCAAAAACTAATCAGCTCTTAAGGTTGCAAAAACGCTTCGATTGACATCTCAACGAAGTTGATCGGACTTTGTTTACGTGAGTTATGCTCGTAGAAAAAACTGTCCACGAACGTACAGACGTACGAACGTACGTATAGACCTCAAAACGTAAAGAAAAGTTGAAAATTTCAATTTCGATTTTCGAGGCGATTACAAGAACTTCCCATATACTGGGAAGTTAAAAATACAAACCAAGACATTTTTTAATTTAAATTTGTCGTTAAATTTTAAAAATTCCACAGTTAAATGACTTCCATCTTAACCATGAACATTATTTTGCACTTTGCACTTACTTAAGTCGCATAAAATATTCCATTTTACATCCAAACTAAATAAATTGTTCCTCAAATACCTAATTAATATTTATGGCCACTGAAGAAGATCGAAATAAAGTTTCAGTGACTTTAATTAATTATGAATACAATTCATTTCTGCATTTTCTTATTAAAATTCTCTTGTTCACAATTTAGAGTTTTATAAATAAATAATATATTTTATATATATATATCTCAAATTTTATGAGCCGCAAAAAGTCCTTAATTGATTAAGGCTGTAATTTATTCCGAATATTTCTGAGAAGAGGTAAAATTCATGGAAAGAAATTAATGCTAATTTGCTGCCTTCAGAATTTTGGGCATCAAATTAAAAGAAACATAGATTTTACCAATATGTAATTTAAGTAAGCAGAACTTACCTCTGTTTAATTCTTAGGCGAAAAGTTTATTAAAAATCATATTGATTTTTAGGAACCAACATGGAAAGTTATATTCTACATTGTTTATCTTTCATTCACGATTTATGTAAAACTACAAAAAATGTAGGTAGAAAAACACGTAGACACGTCCATTAATCTAGTGACATTATAAAGATGCATTTTTTAAAAACTAAGTATGTAAGTACATCACTCAATAGTGTAAGACACTTTGAAGTTTCGTTTTGTAAAACTTTTTTGGTACATCACTGTTAATACGAAATCACCGAATCAGGCCAATAGGTATATCCAATTAAAGCTTATCCAAATGAAAATCTGTGTGTTGCAAAATAAAGAAAAGCTTGGCGGATAGGTTTCACGACGAAGATTTAAAATTGCCAAAGCTCTACTATCTATTTAAGGTGAAGATACGATTTAGCTGCATAAAGCTTACCGTATACGTTCTCGTCGCTTGCTTTTCTCATATAAATATTTAAGGTAGCCACACACGACTCATCCGATTTCAAAGCTGATTCTTCAAACCTTTTTTCAAGCATGAAATCCTTTTGAACTATACGTGCTCGTACCAAGAGCTCCGTTCGTAATTATTTAATAGATTTTTAGCGACGTGATGGGTGCATTTTAGTGTTAAGGCGTATATTTCTCGCTCACTCTTACAGGTTTTTGATAACAACCATATTGAAGATATTTCAGTTGTGATAAAACATTTAAAGGATGAATAATACTCTCCCTCAATATCACACTTGAAGGATAAAAAATACCCTCCCACTTGTCTCATTGAATAATTTGATTGTATTCCGCCTCCTCCCAAAAATCTTTACGTAGTTAATGGTCGCTTTCAAAGGATAATTTAAATATCAATTAGTAACCGCGACACTTGGGTCATCTAGTCTTATGATACCCAATGTTTGGTTTGTTGCGCCATTTTGAGATGAGGAAAATGGTTAAAATGAATGCAGAGCATGTGATCCAAAGTTAGGAGAATTATAATGATATGTTGTTAGATAAGAATATCGTAGTAGTTATTGAATTGTAAAATAATTTGTTTTTGTAAATTAGAATAGTGAAATAGAGAGGAAAGTCTTTCCCCAGGCGCAAAGGAGGAAACACAAGTTTTATTTTAAAAAAAATATATCGTTAGAATGAGATATGTATTACAACTAAAGTATGGTAGACGCCTCTATGCCAGTATCACTGCGGCTAGAATGCTGTAATAGGTAATTTGAATTTGCTAAATATTATTCGCAATTCATTCTTTTCGTGCCATTATATCATAGATCATACACGAGGACATGAAATCACATTGATACTACTATTTCTTATCGATATTCGTGTCAGTACTTTAAAAATTTCAACATTTATTTATTTATTATCGGCTCATCTTACAGAGTAAACTCCAATTACAAAATGAGTAAATAAAAATAAAAGTATAATTGAAATAAAAGAACTTAAGTGAATAATTGATTCCTTAAACTACGCTTAAAACTAATAAAGGAAGATGGTAAAGGTCCAAGCTGAAGACTGTTATGTGTTCTAGGTAAACGTAATAAAGTGGAATTAAAGTAAACTTCCGTTCTAGCAAACGGTAAACTAAAAATATCGGCTGATCGAGAGGGTCGACAATGGTTTCTTAATAAGACAGGATTATCGATGTTCACCTGAATGAAGTTATTATAAAGCTTAAAAAGTAAACAGAGGTCAAGATATATCCTACGTGATTTCAAGGAAGGTAAACAAAGTAAGGCAAGGCGTTCATCATACGGAATATAGGAAATTTTGAACTTAAGGAGGAGAAAGCGAGTAAATTTTCGCTGAACAGATTCTAGGAGATTTATTAAATACTCAAGACAAGGTGACCAAATCTGGGATGCATATTCAAGGATAGAACGAACAACACTCACAAACAATTGAACAGCCGAAGCAGGGTTGGAGAAAATACGGCAATGTCTCAATACAAACCCTGAAAGCTTCGAAGCTCTGGATACTATGTTAAGGACATGAGCATCAAATTTTAGCTTGGCATCAAAAATAACACCAAGGTCTTTCACTTTGTCGACAGTAATTAAGGGAACAGAATCAATAAGGTACACAAACTGTAACGGAGAAGATTTAAGGGAGAAAGTCATTGAATGACATTTAGGAATATTCAGGGAAAGGGAGTTAAGTTGACACCAAGAACTTAGCGACTGCAAATCATTCTGGAGAGTTTCGCAGTCATCAAGAGATCGAATCACTCTAAAAAGCTTAAGGTCATCAGCATAGAGAAGGCAAGATGAATCAACTATAGAAGGAAGGTCGTTAATGAAGAGGATGAATAGGAGAGGGCCAAGAATGGATCCTTGAGGAACACCAGAACGAGGAAAGAAGGGAGCAGAAAAGTTACCAGAAACAGAAACACGGCATGCTCTAGAGGACAAGTACGAATAAATCCACCGAAGAAGAGAATCATAAACCCCAAAAATCTCAAGCTTTTGACAAAGCATGTTTATGTCAACGGTGTCAAAAGCCTTGGAAAAATCAGTGTAAATGACATCAACCTGCAGGTGTTTATCGAGGGATTCAGCGACAGTATTAGTCAAAACTAGCAGATTCGAGGTAGTGGAGCGATTAGGTACGAAACCATGCTGCTCAGGGACTATCAAATGTGCTAAAGCACTGTACAGATATGAGTGAACAATGCGCTCAAGAATTTTTGGAAAAGCTGAGAGGCGGGAAATTGGACGATAGTTAGTGACTGAAGAAGGATCACCGGATTTGATAACAGGAAGAATATAAGCCATCCTCCAGCAATTCGGAAAAACACCTGAAGACAAACTTAAATTGAATATAAAGGCAAGGGGCGTACTCATTGAAGAGGCTAGAGATTGAATAAAGAAAGAAATTGGGAATGCCATCAGGACCAGCCCCGACATTTGAGTCTAAGGAGGTTATAACAGACTCAACTAATAAATGATCAACAGTGATTGACGAAATCATTCCATTAGTTAAACTATTATCAGGAATGAACGAGTTAGAGGTGTGGGAGGAAAATGTGGAGGAGAAGTAAGAGGCAAACAAATCATTTATTTCTACAGCAGAGGAGGCATAATTATTATTCCAGTGGACCGTGGAAGGTATAGAGGAAGAAGACTTCAAGGATCTAATGTAGGACCAGAAAGGTTTGGGCTGATTGGAGATGAATAAGCCTTCTATGGAAGAGTGGTACAAACTAATCGCATGTTGAATTTCTATTTTCGCAAGTGTTCGTGACCTTCGATAATTTCGAAGCGCTTCAGTAGAGTTAGACCGCTTCATTTTTTTTGTGAATACTCAACATTCTTATGTTGATTTTAAATTCGTATTAACATTACAAGTGAATATTTAACGAACTACTGTGAGAATACCCATTTTATCAGGAAAAAATGGTGTAATGGGAGGAAATTAATGAATTGTGAAAAAAAACTTTATTCGAAACTATGAAAACATTTTCGAAATTATGTACGAACACGCTAAGATGTTAAAATGAAAGAGGTTATTTTAAACAAACATTGAAAAACTGTGAGTTTGTTTGCATGGCAGATGATCTGTAAAATGTTTCGTTACTCATTCCTGTCGAAATAAAAGTCAGCAAAATATATTCCATCCATATCTATATTTGCCATACTCTGTAACAATCATAAACAAAATATATCCTCGCCAATTGTTTGTTTGCGCTTTCATTTTAACAACGCACCGCTGCCAGATTAAATTTATACAAGGAACATTTCATCGTAAGGATATTTCGTGAATACATTATTGCCAACTGCTTTGAAAATAAGCGCGAATGCTTCGAGAATTTTTCCTTTCAGCTCACTGTAGATGTCTTGCCAGTTTTCATTCAAAAATGCATTCATATTATCACCGAGAGCTTTATCGCCATTAAATAAATTACTAAGGTAAATATGCATGCGTGATATTTTGCCGTCGAGTTTCAAGTCCTTGACTTTCAAGTAGGTTTTTCCGTTTTTCTCGTAGGACTCACCGATGATGGTGATTTTGAATTGAGGATCGACTGTAGGTAGATTTTCAAGTGAAAATTGGTTTGAAAAAAAAAAATGTTTTAACTCGCCACTTTTAAGAACTTACTCAATGTGATGTTACTGTCTCCATTTCCATTGATTGGCAGCAATAAAACACGACCTTGAACTTCATAGTCACCAGTAAGCGACATGTGGCCACCTTCGACGAAAATTTCATGAGGTCCAGCTAAATCTTTGCCGAAACCACTGCAATTAAATATTGAGACATTATTGTTTGTCATGATCCTAGAACAAGCCGTTTATTTGAAGTATCATTATCAATGTCCTTGGTCTGAATCGAAAAGGCTTTAAAAGTCACGCAACATGGTTTCAGTGTACCATTAACTGAGAATCAGAACAAATTCACACGAGCTGCACTGCCAGCTGCACTACCAGCTGCACTCGCATCGTTATCAGTCAATAATAACTACAACATTGGGTGGGAATGAATCGTTGCTATCACTTGCACTTGCATATTACATTGAGTTTCTTAACAAGGATGAGCAAATTTCAAGCCATCAAATGACTAAGCAATAAAAATACATACTTACGTGACTTTCTTGATATTAACAGTGCTGATTCCACTTAATTCACTATTTCGAAATTTCAATTCAACATTCACGGGACTTTCGGATCCTTGTGATATTTCCACAGATTTGATTGCCAATGGATCGATAGGTACTAAATTAATTCCAGATATTCCCTCTGTAAAAGAAGTAGTTAACAGTGTTTAAAGTTTTAACTTTGTTTGAGCAAACTATACTTGTTCCTTTTTCGTGGAATATGTGATTTATGCTGGTCTTTATGCACTCGAGGTCACCAAATTTACATTGTTTAACATCGCTTGCTGCAATGAGGAAGAAAAATTGATTTGTATAAAATAACATTAATTTTGTCAGTTATACAATAAGACTGAAATATATAAATTAGGCTACAGTATTTCCATAATAATGTTCCGTGAAATGTGTAGAATATCTAGCGGATAATTAAAAAAAAATGTCAATTATCGCTTTATAATTCTGTTGGTATGTTTTAGTTGAGAAAATCATTTTGCAGTTCCAACGAGATCTTGTATTATTTTAATGCATTTATGTATGCATTGTGAATTTTACAGAATTGAATGCTTTTCACGACGAAGTAAAAATGATTTTGCAGATGCATCTGAGATGCTTCTATGCTATTCTCTATTTAAAGCTACAGTGGCGGACAAAAGTGGATACATAAATAAAAACTTATAGTGAATTTGATGTAACTTGTTTTGTATTGTAGATGATTAAGTAACTCGTTTTGTATTTATTAATTGTAACTATTATGTTTTATTACAAGATAAAAATAAATAAAATTCGTGTTAAAAGCTAAACGATAAATTCAGAACTAATTGTGAACACCATTTATCCATTTTAGTAGGAAGTGTGGTTGCGGCGTGTCGGATGGCATCCTCTTCAGGTGCTGTCATTTGCCATCCGTCACGAGACCATCCATCAACAAGCCAGCCGTGGTCGTGCTGTTTCGTGACGGATGGCAAATGACAGCCCCTGAAGAGGAATGCTTCCGAAACGCCGAAACCACACTTCCTACTAAAATTAATTAGGAACCAGCCTATAATCTGGAACAAAAAAGAACTTCCATTAATGTGCATTAAATAGTGTTAGCAGAGTTGCGAACCAAAATTGCGCACTAGAAGACAATGTTGTTGACTAGAGTAGGAGGTTCTCACACATGTTATAACCATTTATCCAGTTTTGTCAATTTTAATTATTTGGAAAGATAGTACTTCGTCCATAGTCCTTTGTTTGCCATAATATTTTCAATTTGTTTTGGCATGCTTTCTACCAAGTTTTGAATCGTTTGGTGTGGGATTTTAGTCCATTCATTCTGTACTATCTCCCGCAGTTCGGCCATATTAGTTGGAGCACGTTCATAGTGTGAAAGCATCTTTTTACGATTGCCCATGAATTTTCGATCCGAATTTAAATGCGGGCTTTGTGCAGGCCACCGCATAGTGTGAAATCAATGTGCTTGGGATCTCCATCCTGTTGAAAAACTATTTCGTCCACTGGATAAGCGCATCCTTCAACGAAGTCGGGTAAATTATTTTGTAAGATGCCAAGATAGTCTTCCTTTATCATTTTCCCTGCGGTTTTAATCAATGGACCAATGTTTCAGTGGTGGGTAAAGCTGCCACACTCCATTAAATGACCACCACCGTGCTTCACTGTTTGTTTGATATGATGTCTTTGAATAGTCTGATGGGGTCGATACCAGTAATACTACTTGCCATCTGACTGGAACCGATTGATTTTGGTCTCGTCTGACCAACTCTTTTCCGGTCTTCAACGGTCCACTTTCTGTGGTCCTTACAAAATTTGAGCCGTGCTTTTACATTCTTTTCAGATAGCGCAGGATTTTGTTATTTTGCTAAAAACACTAGTCTAATTCTCTGTAAAGCTCGTCCTGTAGCTTTGTTTAATGCTCCTGCAGCTATTTTTGGTGTTCTCGCCTTCTTCGTCACCAGCAATCGTTCCACTAAACGAGCATCGCCAGCAGACAACAACCTTGGCCGACCGCCAGGATTGCTAGATGCCTTAAAATTTCTCCTTTTTTTTACCAAGCTTATTGTACGGTGACGCAAGTTTAATTTCGCCGCTATTCTTCGACAAGAATTTTCATTTTGACTCAACAATAATATTTCATTTTCAAGGTTACTTGAATTTTTTCTCATTTTAATGTGTATTTAAATTTCACTCACTTTGTACGGTTAACTTTTGCTTAACTGCTGCAATACGACTAACAAAAAGCATAGAAACACAGAAAATGTCAAAGCAAACGATGCAACCGTTATTTGTAACGGTGAATCATTTTCTAATCAACGGAATTGAATGTGGACAAAACTGGTTAAATGGTGTTTCCGAAGAATTTTAAATTTTCCTGTATTTTTTTTTGTAGGGACGACTTTTATTTGTTCTATTAATTTAAGAATCGTATTCCAAGTATTTGTGTAAAAGGAATTGCTTAATTATCTGTAGTAGAAGAAAAGTTATATCGAAATTATCCATGTATCCACTTTTGTCCATTATAATTTACACGAATTAAAACATTTAAATTTGTTGTAGTTGAAATTGAAATTGATAATGATTACACATGAATCGATTTCCATTGATGGACAGACCTCCGAATTTCATTTGACGGCTGATTGACCCCTGAGGCTTTTTACAAAGCCACGCTTTGAATGTTTTTGCCTCAAGTACATTTTCGGTTTGAAATTCATATTTTTTTTCTGAAGATTCAACTTGCTGTATCTCATACGAATTCATACGATATTCTTAATATGGCATATCAATGGACTTTATATTGAAAAGAAATGTTAAGATTGATCTTGAGTAAGGTCAAAACGTTCTGATAGGCTACGTTCGTATTTATTCCAAGCATTTGAGCATTGCTGAGGGTTGTAACCTTGACTGTGTTGCTAAAGTAATGTATCGGCCATCCATGTCTAATTTCTGAATTGATTGAAGGTAAGATAGCAAATTGGCAAGCATGTAGCTTATAAGTAAGTGAGGATGTGAGTTGACTATAGTGTTGGATGCGCGGTTTGTCTAATTTCGTTTTTCAAGACATGCTACCATGATCATATCTTTTCGATCTAATAATTTCTCTTAACCCTGATCGACCACCTGCAATCAAGGCGCGACAGAAGGTCCTTGACTTGATAGCAGGGGCGCCGGATTATTGGCACTACAGCGTGCCACTGCGGCCGCATCCCTGGCCTTTTGGGCGAGCTAGCAGCCGCAGTCTTGGTGCGAAGGCGGGTGCCGCTGAGCCGCGAAGGGTCTCCACGAGGGATGTTGTGTCGCGCTGATGTCCCGACGCCAAACCAAAGACAATGTGGGCACATATGCAATCACCTTGGCGGTCGGGACGGCGCGGCTTGCCTCTCAGACCCGACGGCAGAGCACCCGTCTTGGCTGAGTGAACTATGAAAGTTGCTAAACGTATGTTAACCTATCTTAGATTCAACTTATCTTTTATTGTTGCCATCGCAATCGATGCTGAAACCACTGCTGATGTTGTTGTTCAAACATCCATTCCATCCATGTCTCCCTCCTGCGCTGTGCCATTCCAATCTGCCAGGAAATTAACCTGAGCAAATATGCAATAGCAATGGTAAAACAAAAGTACCTCTACTTTCCGATATACATCTGTATGTAGCTATCACATTTGCCAGAACTAACTTTTTCACCTCACTACCGAACAAAATGAAAAACCATAACGAACACAAATTTCTTTACACCAATACTAAAAAATACCTCCGGCAGGACTAACTAACTACAATCAGCTCTACAATCCGACTTGCCTTATCCGGACTCTCGTGCGTCGCGTCGCGGGAACAGAAACAATCTGAATGCAAGCGGGTGACTTGTGTGCCCATCAACATAACACTCTCCAAAATGAAAACAAAACGTTCTGGCTAAACTGTAAGTGGAAAATCAGTCATCATATTCCTATTTCCTATTGTGTATTATCGTCTAGAGAATTCAACATATTTATGCTTCTTTTATTATCGTAGGCAGCTCAAGAACCAAAAGCGAGATGAAACGCGATATCCCAGCGACTCAGCGCCTTTGCATCGTTGCTGGATATACATATGACCTAATTCAAATACCAGGCTATCTTGAAAACTAAAACCACTCCAACCGTTGCCCACCAATAATTCTATCAGAGTTTCTTAGAACGTTTTGGTGATTGTTTATTCTGTGATAATTTGTTTTCATTTTGGACAGTTTTATGATGATTATGCAATACTTTATGGGCAACCAGATTGTTTCTGTTCCCGCGACGCGACGCTTTGTTTGGCTTTGGCACTCCCTACGAATTTGTTCTTGAAACAATGTGCATGGGAATAGAATGACATAAACTCGCGCGTTTGTTGGAAAACACGAACGCATACGAACACGAACGTAATTTCAACTTTGCCAAAAACCACTTGACCGCTAAAATAAACACCATATTCATTTTGGTCGAATATAACATTAACAATGAATTTTCCAAATTTAATTTGTTTCACGCTCAATATAAAACAGCCTCAAAACTAATGCTGCCTAGAAAAAAATTAATGACTTTGCTTTGACTTTGGGACTGTTAATCTCTTCGTGTTTCTAATATGAAACTCGTTGATTATAATTCGGGCACTGAAAACGGCGTAAGAGCGTTTACAAAGAATGGGAATGTTTTTGTTTGTCGGATACACATGTGGAACTGTTGGTGTCCTAAAGCATGTTAACGTAATTGTTTCTCTCTTAATTTTTTGCACGCTTGATAATGCCTTTTAGGTTTTTGGTACCACCTGGGCTGCAGAATCGTATGAAAAAAGGTTTTGTGAAGAAGAAGAAATGAACACGTATAAATCTTACAATCAAATTTACATACTGAATACTATCTAATCAATCGTGATGGCAATTGAAAATAACTTCTGCTTCTTCTAGATAATACACTTGTGCAACTCATTAGCTATACCTGAACAGCTATTGGATATTCAATCACTATCTTGAGCTGGGCAGCGATACGGCTTAAGTGTATCTGACATCAAAGTAATACAGGTTGAAAGCAATATCTGCATAAGCTGCATTCAAGTTCTTAGATGACATCGTGCCAGAATAAGCATCATCTACCGTGGACGAAGTCGTCTAGACACTGAGGAAGGTCATCCGGTAAGTGGAACTAACAAAAATCACTTGCAGACAGATTACCGCGTCGATAAGTCACTGAATGCAAAAGATGGACCGGTTGATGCAAATTAGTGATTATGATGCCGAAACACCATCAATTAACTTTGCATAATTAGATTGCAACGATAGGCACCGCACCGACGAAAGGAGGCTACTTCTTATGGGGGCTTTGCTGGGCAACACTGGAAATATCAGAGTCTGGAATCACATTTTTCATATAGCATTCGAGTTTTTCGATACACATTTTAATATGTTTAACGTTGTTCTGCATATGCATATAATACATCATTTAATAGCAGTCGGCACGGCCGATGACTGTGTTTCTTTTGTGGTTATTTATTTAGCATTTTTGCCCGTTATCTTTGACTCTAAACTAAAACGTGTAGCAATGAAAAGTTGTTAATTTAATGTTGTTTTAGTATCAAAAGTTGATAGTAGCCATGAGCTATGATGGACGTTTCTCTATTAGACATTACTAGATGCCAAAATTCGTTAAAACTTTTTTCATAGTAAATTTTACTATCAAAATTAGCTGCGAAGTTTATCAAAAAATTAAACAAGCCGCGAGGTGTGGCGCTTGAGGTCCACACGGTCAACTTACCAGTAATATCTTCATAAATATTAAAAATATTAAACAAAAAAATATTTAAATAATAATAATAATAATAAGTAACAATAATTGAAATGAGTTAATATCAATCATATCATCACCATTGATTACGTAAGGCTTTTGGTGGGTAGGGGATGGATTGGTTTGATTGAATATTCACGCGGATCAATTGGAGGGAGATGGCAGGTTAAAAAGCCTTCTTTACGTTATTTGTTATTTTTATATCGATGCTTGAAGGACAAAAGAGCGCTAGCAAAAATGAATGCAGTTTTTTTATTACGCCCACTGAAGAGATTTTCGCGCGAGGTGACAATTTTAAGTAATTTTGTTCAAAATTGCCATGATTTCGGCGTAATCTTTGAATCAATGAGGCTATTAATTATTTCTTATTTTCAGTTGATCTTAAAAACATTGAATATGCAGTCAATAATCAGTTTAATTGCATGTAAAACGTAAAATGTTTTACACATAATGATGGAGGACGTAATTGACATCTTAAGAAGACAAGAGTAAATCCACTAAAAACTACAATTTTTTATTTGATGAAAGCTTTTTAAAGCACATGATCTTGCAAACTGTTGACTACATAATATATTACCATTCAAAGCAGTGACTACCACAAATTCAAATTTGATTGATTTGCGGTTTTTAAAATTTAAGCAGTTTTTTTATGAAAATTAAAACACGGTACCGTAAATATATTCAAAATCTGCTCAAATTATACAAATATTAACAAACTTTGATTGATTCAGCATAAGAGTTATCAGGTAATATCATTCGTACGAACAATTTTTACACGGTGACTGGGAATTATTTTTTATTTTTTATTTAATTATTTTTTGTCATCATGGGAAAAAGTTTTGCTGGTTTTTTTTTTACAAAATCTGTTTAGAGTATATAAATTTTATAGATATTGATGACTGCGCTATGCACATCAGGTTAAAAATTTATTGTTAATGGAAAAATAAATTGAAAAAACAGCTCCAACGATTTTTTTCAAAAATTGAATAGAATCACACAAAGTAAATGAAACTAATCAGCTCTTAAGATTACAAAAAGGCTTCAATTTCGATTTTCGAGGCGATTACAAGAACTTCCCAAATACTGGAAAGTTAATAAGTAGATAATTCTGCGAAATTTTATAAAAGCCGTTGTTATTTTCTTCAAGAACTTATGCGCTTTAATGTTAATCCTTGTCTTCGTGTCTTTTGGAGATAGCATGAAAACCTATTTGTTCTAGATATGTTGATGGTCCATTTCTTTATTGCTTTTAAAAATCATGATGATGTTATACGTTGATTGATTTAGGCGGTTGCCTTCTACTGATTATGTCTAATTTCAAATTTTTATGTTTCATGAATCGAAGGTCCATTTCATTTGGAACAATCATTATTCATTGAAATCAATATAAGTCGTATGCGTGTTACATTAGACGAAATCAATTTTCAACTTCTGCAATTTTGATAATAAGCATTGAATTTAAAAAGGTATATCTGGCTTCGAGCTTTGTATAGCTGAAAATGTTGATCATTTCTTGGACTATGTCTTGCACAACACCATAAAATGTTTTACAAATCATCACCTTTGATGATAGGCCAAATAAACTAACAAATTTAGCATTCTCATTAGTGTCGTAACTATTTTGCATGGAGCGCACCAGTATCTATTAGAAGAATGGAAACACTACGGGGAACTTATACCACTAAAACATATTAAAAGATTGAATTTAAAAACAATATTTTACATAAGTTGCTTGGTTCTTAGTGTTTCACATCCAAATACGGATGCAATACTAGCTTTTTTCCTTTTTTAACGCTTTTGTTATATTAAAATTGAAAGAACGTACAATACTGTGTACTAGGTATGTGATTTTAACAATATAAGTTAGTACAATACCTGTTCAACGCATTCCTGAAAGTAACAATCTTTAATGATATGTTCTTTTATTTATTTCCAATGATTTAATGATTCGGTTATTTTTATTTTCAAGGGCTTTCTGGACGATTATATGGCATGGGAAAGTTTTGTAAAGTAAAATTACTGCGATTAAAGTAATAGTGAATTTTCATTTTATTTCGTTTGTGGTTTGCCGAGAGTTAATTTGCGTATGTGTATAGTAAAAAAAATAGGCGAAATTACGTTGTCTTAGGATGAAAGTTAATATTGGTAGCAGCTTAAGCAATTCTGTAAAATAATCTAAAAATGTTGTGTAGTGGAATGCCGAAATGATTTCTTCCTTGAGGAAAACGAGAAGCGAGTGTAGCTTTATTAAAAACAGGAAAAGTTTTGAACCGTGAAAAAGTCAGAAGAGTGGGTCTAGTACGCTTATCACATGCAATTACGCAAGCGCTAGGCCATGGTAAGACGGGCCCAGGCAAAAAAATCTGCACCTGGTGAGTTCCGATGAAATTTGTCCTTCTTTCGGTAGTGGTATGGTCCTTTATTGGGCGTTCGTCAATTTTTGAATTTTTTTTAAGGTGATAGTTTCGTTGTGTGGCTTTCGGATGATCATTGTTTGCGGTTTCTTTTCGATATGCACACCAAAGTTTTCTTAGATAGAATAACGTAGAAGTTGTCCCAAGAATTTGGTGTTTGAACATTTGAATTGTTTTTTGTGTTTCGGTCGGAATTTGTAATCGGGATATTAGATGGCTAAATTTCCTGAAGTGAGATTCGAGCCTCATTTACCCACGACACTACGCACTGAATTGAGTCGAACGGCCAGCAGCCATCGCACCTTTAGCTAGATAGAAGCCGAACCCAAATTAGTCTGCACGACAAAAGGGGTTTGTTGTCTCGCCCCCGGGTCTGAACGTCCATGAGATCAAAGAGACAAAAGTTTTGTTGACTTGAATTTTCTTTGCGATTCCGTAAGCCACGGCTACATTTGATTAAAAGGGTTAATGTTTCCGTGTCTACTGTGGACAGAGAAGACAGTATTCTTGGGTCAGACGTTGCAGCAGAACGAAGTACTAAACTTTTATTTATTTGAACATAAATTTGTAGTGAATTATGAGTACATGTATAGTACATTTGTGATTATTGCGCTTTGTAATAATTTCAGATACTTAAATTCAGTAGCGTATGCAGGATTTTGATAAGGGGGGTTCATATTTTTGAAGTCTTGACTAGGTACGTTTGCTAGTGCTTCGGTGTAGATATGAAGATATAATTATGTAATCATACTTAATCATACTTTTTCACCGATCAAAGTTGGAGTCCTCCAAAAATAATTCTGGCAGACTTTAGCCCGATTGCATGTCTGGTTTCATTTACGTGGCTAAACTTGTCTACCCAAGGGGGGAGGGTTTGAACCCGTAAACCCCCCCCCCCCACTTGGGTACGTCACTGCTTAAATTAAAAGTTCAAAAAACGTGTATTTTCATGGCACAGTTAATTGTTAACGACACAATCTATGTTTGCTATCGAAAAAATGAGCTTCAATCGAAATATTTAAATATCAAATATGAAAACTTATAAATTCATAAACCTTTATTAATTTAAACTACTTCACTTATTATATTATATTACTAACAAATTGCAAACTTTCTTTTTCTTGCTAATCTAACCACGTTTCAATATAGCTCACAAAAAAACTTACGAAAAGGGCCTAAGGACAATTCGCAAAGTGCACTAAATATGAATGAAATCACTAGACACCTCATATTTGTAAATATTAATAATATATATGTACGTTTATACTTCGCGATACGAATAAACAGTGTACCGCACTATCCACACGTTTAATTGAAACTGTAATCCAAAACATCATTCTAAATCCATTTATATACATTCTGAATGTTCTTCTTCTGTCTGGAGCAATTTTATGTACATAAGTAAGTTGTTAATTTTCGACAGAAAAAAATTTGTATTCGTAAAAATTGTTATTGTCATGTAAGTACACTAGATTTTACTTTTATTTGAGATATTTGAATTGAGATGTTTAACCCATTGGTTGCCCATATTAATGTTGTGGATTACATGAAGTTGTCAGTATATTGATCTGATGTAGTTCTTGCAATATTATTTCCATGATAGGGATCAAAGTGTTGCATTTATGATATTTCAAAAATAAAACGGTGCAGATTACTTTGGAGTATTTATATTGTTGTTTTTGCAGATTTGAAGAGAACAGCTGATTCTAAACGTCTATCGACTATCAGCGAATGGTCGGTCAGTACTCCAGATATAAAAGATTCGCAAAAATCAGTAAAAATTAGCCATTGACGATATCTTTTCATGTGTTTTTCACTACAAAACTAAGTGGCGACGGTCACGCAAGGGTTAGTAAGATATTCCATCTATTAGTGCTAGATATAACGACGATCAGATAAAAGAAATGTTGAAAGAAAAAAATTTGCACTATCGGAACAATGAAAATTGTGCGTCATCTTCAGTAATAGAGTATAGTTTTTTTTGGACAGTTTTGGCGATTGAGTGATGGAAGCCGTGCTCCAAACTAGAATATTATTTAAGGAGATGATGGGTCGAATGAAGGAAAAGTATTTCGAAATGTTTACTGAATTAATATACCATGTTATCAAACTTTAGCTATTTAGCTTTATTCATTAAAAGTGGCTATTGTTCGATGTTTTAAGGCTGTGATTTAATTACTTATTAAATTGGAGACTTATCGGAAGAGCAGAAAAATCTAAACTCATTTTTTGAAGCAATAACATTGTTCTTAGATCTTAACCCAAAATATTATCTGATCAAGTTATTTCAAGACACTAAAAATAAAAATCGGAACAGTGTTTCATGTTTGAAATATTCTGTTTCTATCTCAACTCACAATTTATTCAAAACTAAGTATGTAAATTGTGATAGTGTTAACAGCTAAATTGCAGTACATATTTAGACGGCCTATGAGCAAGCTGGTCCATGATTATTCAAAATTATTTATCAATTCGTTGAAATTGTGTTTGAAAACAAGTTGGCAAGGATTTTTCCTTCTAGAACTACAGAACAATTCAACTTGTTTTAGTACTGTGCGCTGTTTTGGCTGGGTGGTCGCTCTGAATTTCCCTAGCCCATAAACGGGGAAGGAATGACTTCTAGTCTCTGTAGAAAAGATGATAGCAAACCGTGGAGGCTTCTGAATCAAGGATAGCTCCTTATACATTACAACAAGAATCCATGGTAGATTTGACCTTACCTCGAACTTTGGGGAATGCCGTTCACACATTATCCTGACTCCGTACCGACATTTGAGGCATTATCGAAGGTGGAAAAGTGGATATCCACTAGTAGTGTCGAGTCTGTAGCAAGAAATGCAATCAAGTGTCGGAACCTTTGAATCAGCTTCGGTGGGAGCCCTTATGAGAGATAAACGTATGGGTTGTGGTACAATAAGTGCAGCTTAAAACTCGTATCAAGGATTGTCCGAACTTTTTTGAGCTATTGCAGTTCGACGGGGTTTCATAGCTCAGAGATCGAAAGAGGTTTAACTTGAGTATCGTTTCGACCATTAACACAGGACAAGATAAAGTTGTTACCCAAAATGGGTAGTCGGAGTAACATTCTTCAGAGACAAGGAGTGTTGGCAGCCCCATTGTCTCGAAAAAATATTTTCAAAAAAATAAAATATAGACTCCAAATTTCAATGCAATTTAATTTTATTTTAAATTAATGAGTATTTGTTTTCGTTTTTAGGGTCACATTGAAACTAATTTTATGAGAAAAAGCAATTGCAAAGCACGGCAATGAATTTATTGCTTTTTGACAAGTTATTTGATTCTATCCAACATTTTTCAGTTGCCATTTCTAATAAAGATAATTTCTATGCTGTATTATTTCCATAAAATTTTCTGTGCACGTCGGAACACATTCCTACGACCAATTAGCCCCAATCTCACTCTACTGAAAATGTTTACGTGTACGTTTGTGATGAGGAAGATGACATGATAATGTGTTTACATCATGAAAAGATACATTTGGCTTCATTTCAGATGCCAAAAAACAATGATTTGCAATTAGCCTAGTGTTTTGTATCGCTGTTTGTAATTATGATACATACACCATGAGTCTTTTAGAGGATGAAATAAATCTTGATAATTTTTCCATCTCATGTCTTATATAATGCGTTTAACATGGCTGCTAAGTCACTATCTTTATAGTGGAATAGGAAAAATATTATTATTTTTTAAACTTTGCCACTGGTGCCATAGTCGCTATTCATTGGGCGTATTCTTTTTGATTAAAATGTGAAAAAAACGATCGGTGTTTTATAGGTTTACGCTAATGTTTTTATGAAATCGATTGAATGGAGGGCTATATAAATACAGCTTGCGATATATGTGTTTTGCTATTTAGTACAAAAGTTCTTAAGATTAGTCTAGACAATGCTTAATATCGTTTTTTTAAACTTATTCTAAAGCATTTTTTAAGTAAAATCACATTCTCAAGCAAGCGAGTTTTGAGTCCAGTTTCAATAAAAAGCCTAGATAAAACAGTTTTACACTAGATACAGCTAACCCTGGCTAAGTAGGGGGTGCATTCTGAGTGGAAAACCAAAAAAATGGCTTTGTAGTGTGTTAGCATCAGTTTTTTCATATTATCGTGAAAATCGTTGATCCTATGATAAAATTATTACGGATTTTTATTTGTTCAAAACAAAGTTTACTTTTCGTATTTGGAAGTTTTGTTTGCAAAATAAATAACTGAAATTCAAGGGTTTTTTTTAAACAGAATTTTTCATTATATACAAACTGTGTTTTTGTGGAGAAAAATTAAAGACTGTCGAACTATTTACCAAATTAACCTAAGGTTTGTATTGTAGGATTAATAAATGAATTGAATTTTTATTGTTGGATTAAAATGAATAATCTGACTCAATTAAGTTGTATCTTGTTTTTGTAAAACCTTTGTACCTACACGCCTTTCAGTAAAGAAATATCAAATACCTATCTCCCAATTGATCCTTGCCTCAGTCAATACTGTAAACGAGTTTAATGGTGGACGAAGGAGAAGTAACAAGTTAGTAGGAGAACAATGGTAAGAAGGTCACGATCGAACCACATCGAAATTTACTTAGATTAAAAAAGATCCTATACTTTTGAAAAAAATGCTTCACCCTTAATGTGCACTTAAGTACATGTCTAAGGACACTTCATTTTGGTGAAACATGATGTGCAAGAATAAAAGTTTCGGCTAAGACATATCACGAATATTATTACTCCACATCATACATAGGTACATCATACAAACGTGGGTCTCGTTCACATACTCATAGCATGTGTGCTCTTTCAGTAATGATACTTATAATACCACTGGTAAGACTTCAAAACTAAGCTACTACAACCATTATCTCAGTATGGCATCAAATGCTGGCGGTGAATTAGTTCATGAATCGGTATGTATTCTAACATGGAAATGCACCTAGGAGTTCTTTCCTGACATTCTTAGAGCCCTGACTTCAATATCATCGAAATAATTATCAGTTTTAACAACACTGAAGAAGGGACTAACTGTGTCCCGAAATATATATGTTAGTAATTAAAATTAAAGTTGTGGTTTATTGGTTAAAAATTAACTGTTTTTCTTTAAATTAATTTTGTCCAGATTTGAAAAATCGCAGGATTCCGACAAAGCCCAACGATTTTTTTATTTTGTCTACATGATCCAATGAACTGTTTTGTTATGTTAATTTTACGTCTCTTAAATTATTCTCTAACTAGTTGCAACGACTTTAGTGGTTGATGGTCCGTATAAATTGCGTTGAACAACTAAATTTGCTCAGTAGATACCCTAGAACGAGAATGTGCAAAGCTGATGCCGTAGCGAGAGCTGGCACTGAACTCCAGGATTACACACTAACACCCCAATTCGGTCAGCCTTCTGGCCTCCATTAAGCTAGGATTCAAACGGTACTAGATGGAAGCTACGAATAGGGCCTGGTTTCTAAGACCTGCAGGACAACTAGACAAACTTGGCACGCACTAAACAGCTCCTCAACACGAGCCGTGATACATTAAGTTTCATATCATAAGTTTCATATCCGTACTGTCTGATTGGCAGACATGCAGAAAGATTGGGCGTTCCTTTCAACGACTTCTACCGAAGCTGCAGATCGGAAGAAGAGAAGGAAACGATCCAAAATTTTCTGTGCGGATGCCCAGCATTATCCAGGAAACGCATGCAAACTCTAGGCTCGCGCTTCCTGGCCTAGCCTCAAAGAAGTAGCTAATTTGAACATTAGCTGCATAGCCAGCTTCATACGAGAATCTAAATGGTCGTCATCCCATAGGTGCCGTCCAATCTTTTTGTGGTATCACAATGAGCCTATCGTGACCTAAGTGAACCACCTTTGGATAAAGATGGCCGCCACTACAACCAGCCAACCAACGTATCCTAGAGCGTAGTATAAATGTTTTTCGTTGCTTCAAACACTTAATTAAATATCGCATAATCGTTTTTGGTGCTAGGATTTAAGCCCTGATTTTAAAGATAATAATGAAAGTAAGAAAAAAAAACGCAAACATCATCAAAAAAATTTCAGCTCCTAGCAATAAGATTTAAAAACTCTTGGGAGTTTAATAAGCAGAACTTTTGTAAAGTGTGCACATGAAAGGAACAGTTTTCCACATCTCTTCCAAAAATTCAATACTTGAACTTAAAATGGTCTGTTTTGGTATCCTCTTGCAACAATTCAATAAAAACTCATGCTAACCTGGGTTGCAGAGATTTGAAAGCAATTTTCTATGGGAAAGTAAAATAAATTGGTTACTAAATGAATTTTTATGGTTTATATAATAAGCATAATGACTTCGCTTCGAGGTGATTGTGTGCTTTGTTATAGAATAAATGTTTTATCGAAAATAAACGAGACTTGCGATGGGGACAGATATAATCCAACTGTGAAATGAAATATTTTAAGTCATAAATGGTTAACATTGTCACTTCATTCTCTACATATTTTTATTCCTAGTATTATAATCATTAAATAAAAATTTATTCATTTTCACTCTTTGAATGAATGCGGTAATTGTTTGAAATAAAATATCAACAGATATACTATGAACGCTATTTATTTACTTATTGGATGTTTTCATTGAATTTCTCTATTGTATGACAACTGAAAATGTTGATTCCATATAACTTCCCGTCGTATTCGGAGAAGGACTTAAGCCTAAATATATCACACCAAAAAGTTCGAACCATTCTAATTGCTTGCAACAATCAATTCCCCCTTTTTACCTTAATCCTGTAGTAAGATTCCTAATTGGAATAGATCTCGTCGTAGGAGAACTTCTTGAACAAACTAATCATAAGGTTTTTGGCGACCTCGGCCACGGCCTGATCAATGGACGGCGACAATTCGGTCCACACGTCGCGCCAATTTTCATTCAAGAAGACGTTCATGTTGTCGCTGAGCGTCTTATCTCCGTTGAACAGATTCGTCAGGTGAATAGATACTCTGAAACGGAGATGACAATGGATGCGGTTAGAGCTATGGCGGATGCGCCATTATTATGTGCGATTCACATACTTGACGGGGTCCAGGCGCAACTTGATCTTATCGATGTCGATGTATTGATGGCCGTCGCGATCGCTGATGACGGGCTTGAACTTCACGGACAATTTGACTTGCTCCAAAGTAATGTCGGAGTCGCCATTACCTGCAATCGGCAGCAGCAAGATTCTTCCGTTGGCGGTGTATTTGCCGCGAATGCTCAGCTTGGGAATCGTCGCGTACATTTCGAATTTGCTGGTGCGCGGATTTTTCGTGAAACCACTAAAAGAAATTATTGCAGAAAATTAGCTACGATTAGCAATCATAATAGTATCTAAAATCAATTATATAATTTTTATGTGATGCAATCAAAGGTCAAGGAAGTAATATCCAAAGTAATTTTTATTTGTGATTTAACATGCCGGCATGCAAAACATTATTGTACAGTTACAACAAATTCGATAATTGGAATTCGAAGATTATTACGCAAGCGCTAGGTCATGGTTTCAGGAGTGGTATGGCCGTCCGAGAGAATAGGCTGCTCATGCGGTATCCCTTTTTTGGGCGTTCGACAAGTTTTGGATACATTTTTTTTCTTAAAGTATTTTCGATACTTGGCTCTCGCGTGGTCTTTGTTCGCGGTCTTGTTTCGATATGCGCACGAAAGAGGAAGAGTAACTGAGGAGGTAAAGAATCAGGAAACTGGTGGCTCAACTTATGACTTGTTTTGGAATTTGTAATCGAGATATTAGATGGCTAAATCTCGCGAAGTGAGATTCGAGCCCCATTTACCCACGACACTACGTACCGAACTGAGTCGGCCTGCCAGCAGCCATCGCACCTTTAGCTAGGTCCAAGCCGAACCCGAATTAGTCTGCACGGCACGTATATATAGATATAGATATATATATATATATATATATATACATATATATATATACAGTGCTGTGCAAAACTTAAGCAACTCACTACATGTCAGAATGAAAGGGAAAATTGCAATCAAAATATAAAGATTTTTTTTCCTTTTTTGTTTTCAATTTACACGTTAGCATGTTGCTTAAAGCTCTGCAATAAAAAAAGTACATCAGTATTTTAACTGTTCTTTAAAAAAAGCCAAAACAAAATACACCAACAAAAAGGCTGTGCAAAATCTAAGCAACTTTCAAAACGCAGCTACGATTCCCAGTCAGAACAAAAGATAACGGGGATTTCCCGATGTTTCTATTTTTTTAATGCTCGTGTCAATTAGATCAGTAAAGATCGTCTTCTCTTTGGATTTAGTTGTGTCTAAAAAATAAAATTGAAAATGCAGCGTAATCAATACGATAATAGATTTAAATCAAACGTAATTTCGCTATATTATTCCGGAAAAACGCAAATAGAGCTTGCCAAATCGTTAAATATAAACAAATCTTTAATTTTAAAATGGATTACGAAATATAAAAACACCAGTAGTGTGAAAAGTGTAAATTTTGGTGGAAGGCTGCGTAAAACTACCATTAGAGATGACTTGCAAATTAAAAAATTGATAAAAACCGTTTATCTCGTCAAAAGAAGTTGTGAAAGAGCTAGGCTTAAATGTCAACTTAAACACTATTCGCAGACGGCCTATTGAATTCGATTTAAAAAGCTACACAGCTTTAAAAAACCATTGCTCACAAAAGACATGGAGGGAAAAAGTAGACTACTCGATCAACACTTTAAAACATTATTATTTTACTATTTATATCGTTTTATATATCATTTAGGCTTGTGTTTGCTAAAAACCATCTTGACTAGTCAGTTGCTAAATGGAAGAGCGTTTTATTTAGCGACGAATCCAAGTTCAATCTCTTCAATTCCGATGGCTTATCCCCTGTGAGGCGTGAGAAGGGACAACAACTGAATCCACACTTCTGAAGAAAAACGGTGAAACATGGGGGAGGAAGCGTCATGGTCTGGACATGTTTCTCAGCATTAGGTCTTGGTCCCTTTCATAGAATAACAGAAATTATAGACGGATTCATGTATAAGGACATCTTAGAATCTAGAATGTTACCTTATGCAGAGTGTAATATGCCACTTCGATGGGTGTTTCAACGTGATTATGACCCGAAACACACTTCAATGTTGGTTAAAGAGTGGCTTAGCTCTAAAAGTATTCAAGTTCTTGATTGGCCGGCACAATCGCTCGACTTGAATCCTATAGAAAACTTGTTCGGTATATTGATACGGCGTATGAGAATAGTACAGTTTGCAAACAAGGACCAATTGTTTACAAACCTAAAAGCCGAATGGGAAAAAATTGACATATTAGTTTTAAATAATTTAGTTGAATCAATGCCTCGCAGATATGCCGCTGTTATGAAAAATAACGGCTATTACACGAAATATTAATAAAAGTTGCTTAGATATTGCACAGCCTTTTTGTTGGTGTATTTTGTTTTGGTTTTTTTTTAAAGAACAGTTAAAATACTGATGTACTTTTTTTTATTGCAGAGCTTTAAGCAACATGCTAACGTGTAAATTAAAAACAAAAAAGAAAAAAAACTTCATATTTTGATTGCAATTTTCCCTTTCATTCCGACATGTAGTGAGTTGCTTAAGTTTTGCACAGCACTGTATATATATATATATATGTATGTGTGTGTGTGTTGTGTGTGTGCGTGTGTGTTAAAGGTTTAGATTGTGGGTGACTGAAGGGGAGGTTCCTCCACTTCTATGGTATACAAACTTCGAGTCGGTCACGGTCCCATAACTTAAAAATGGTTATTTTGCCTATGTCCAGACATCATACGACCTTTAGATTTGTTTAGAAGTCAAAAATACAAAAAAAAAATTATTCGATTTTTTTTTGCAAAATGGGAAAAAATAAAAAATTGGCGAATTAAAAATTAATCACTAACATTTGACGAAGACGAATCTTCCATCAAATCATCGTCTGCGACTACATTGTCATCATTACCGTGAAAAACGCTTCGATACGATCCACCCACTCCCGGTCCACTCACCCCCGGTCTGGAGTGATTTATGAAAAATTGGTTTATTTATATTTATTTATTTTATTTTACAGCAGTTTTTTTTACTAAAACACTAACACAAGGAAAAATCCTTTATTCTGTCTCTTTAAAACTATATAGGAAAAAAGCTGATCAAATATGGTGTGATTCGATTCGATTCTGTAGTTTTCGAATAAGCAAAATAATTGGTTTGAAACCAGGTAATGGATCCGATCCGTCTACTCAAGAGCCTTTGTACATTTTCGAATTCGTTGAGGTGAACATTTAATTTTGCATTAATATTTTCGAGATATGTTAATTTTTAAAAATCAAATAATTAAAAATATACATCAGTTCCCGACAAAAAAGGTATATCAAACTATCTTCTTTAGTATCGAATGGTCGTGAGCTACACAGATTTACGCTTACGGCATGCAAAAACGAGCATGTACATGCAAAACGACGTAATTTCAAGCTTTTATGTGGTCTTGAAGCATCATAGTGCATGTACATGCTCATTTTTGCATTACGTGTACTTTTAGCGTTAGAGTATTCCTCTCAAATTCTAGTGACTGGAATAATATTTCACAAAGACATCGTATTTTCTGAGCAAAACTAAACAAAAGGCATTTTCATTTGAACTAAAATGACTCAGGCTATCTAATTTACATAAAAAAAGTGATGTGCTTCTTAATAATAACAAATATGTTAGTTACTTTGAATAGTCGTTCACAAATTAAAATATTTTCTGACTTTACTGAAACATAAATTTATGAAAACAAATACACTTTTCGAATTGCTAACGTCCTCGAAAAGAATTGAAAATAAATAATAATGGAATAAATTTTCACTGTCACTTATTTATATGAATAATATCAAAATTAGAAAATCTTTGCTTAGTACATAGCGCAAAATTTTTACGAAAATAGTGGGAAGAAATTTCATAGAAACTTCCAGAAAGTTCATAAAAATTGCAGGAAGAATTTCATGAAAATTTGTGAGAAAAAATTCCATTCTACGATATCTAAAGTTTTCCTAAAAAAATATTCAGGCAATTTTTCAACGAAATTTTTACTTCTAAAAATGCAGAAAAAATTACCGTTTTGAATCACTGAAATGTAATTTACCAAAAACATTTATTGAGAAAAGGGTTTCTACCTGCAAGAAGCCCACGAGTAAGTCATAGAAAACATATAAGAAAAATGTATTTAATGAATTTCCGAAATGAAACGTGCAAAAAAGATTCTGAAATTGTTGTGGAAAAACTATCTGGAGCCATTTAAATTGCAAAATATCAGTGATAGCATACCAATGTATAATTTGGAATAAATCTCTACAGTATAATATCTACGCTGGAAGCAAAGTCAATGTCAATGACTAAACTCAACTAATTTTTGTAAAATATATTCCTAATTTATTTTTATAGTAGGTAGCTGCCTACTATGTATAGACAATACGATCGATAAAATCAAGCATTGAATGATTTCAACTCAAACTTGAAAGGTTTTCGGCTAATTTCAATTCTATTCAAGAAAAATAATAGTAAGAGGCAAATATCAACCATAAACATTGAAGAGACATTGAAGGAATTAGAAAGAGCGAAAAATCTTTAAAAGTATTATTTATGTATGCAAGAAAATTTGAATAAATTTGGGAAATTTATCGAAAAAAGCCAAGCAAATGAGATTTATTAATAAATGAGTCATTTCTGTTTTCTCTTTAAATGGCATTTTTCATGTTAATTCCACTTTTTTGTGTATTTTAAATTTTTTGATTTATAGATTTGAATTTACTGATTTTTAAGATATTCAATTCACGATAAAATTAACTGTACAGCTTATATTTTTAATTGCTTTTGAGAGCATATTGTTTCAATAAATATCCAAGCACCTTTCACGCAGATCAAAGTTTTTAATTGAACGCAGAAATATTTAAGTAAATAATATTTTTAAGACTTATCTTTCGAAAATTGTTGGTCTATTTTTCATAATGGGTTTTTTCTTCGCATTAAAATTTTAATTTTCAATGTAAACTCACTTATTCATTCAAAACCAAAGACAGAGCTGTAGAAATTAAGTTACTTCACAGTAAAAATGTGAGAAGAAAATGAGGAATAAGTTAAATTGAATTGAATTGTCCGAGTCTCAATAATATCATTGAAGAAATGAATTTTATAATCATACATGGTGCTGTTAGTGTAGTGATTTTCAATATTTTTTTTTATAAATTTTTATAATTACAGAAAAAGCTATGAAAATATATTTGAAATTTTCTAATTTTAATTTTTTTTAAATCTAAAACACAAGTGGGGTTTTGTGACGCCTTAAATCACGAGCGAGACGATTATTAGTAAAAGATTACATTATCATAAGCGTTGAAAGGAATGGACAAGCAAATCTATTTTTTTTCTATCAGGAGTAGCGTATGTGTTCATTCGAGCATCGAACATATTTTCAGTGTGATTTTGAAAATCATTCTGCCAAGCAAACAAAATTTTATTCATATTTTAAATCAACATCTCTGGAATGATCTACATGAACATGTCAACAAATAATTAAGTGACAATTGAAGTTAGATCTTTACCTGACAAGTAAGCTCTATTTTCAATGTTGAATTCCGTGCTAAAATTAATCAAAAGTGTGACTTTTTGCGTAAGATAAATTACTCAACAGTCACTCACAATAATTCTAAAAATAAATATCATTTGCAATCAAGACTCAAGGACAAATTTCAACTCGTCAAATAAATTAACGTTCAATAGCATCAAGATATAAATCATTTACGCTAATCCCAAGGAACTTCTCAACTGTTCCAAGCTATTGCCTAGGCTATAGTGAAAGACTATATTCATGGAAACAAAATAGAAACTTTTGCATGAAGGCTACATTCCAATTTCTTGCAATTAATGCTTGGAGTCAATACCATTGATTAAATGCATTGATTAAAGGCATTGATTCAGTGTGAAAGATAGTTGATAAAATGTTTGAACGATAGTTGTCGTTACAATTATTCGAATGGGAAAAAAATTAACGATGGAAATAATTCAACATTAAAAACATGAAAAATCATGCTTGTAAATAAATGGTTGTGTTAAAAATCCCCGAAAACGGAATATTGAGAAGAACGTGCTCATTATTTGAATATGAAAATCGATAGATAAGTATGCATCGTATCAAACGAAATTCTTACACAGCTCGATCTATCTTCGCAGCAGACAGGCCATATACATTGACATCTTTAAAGCTCAAATCCAAATTTAATGGTCCCGAAGATCCTTGAGTGAGGGCTACAAATTTTATATGAAACGGATCAATTGGGGGTATGGCCAGATCATTTCTTCCTTTCGGATTGTTTTGGATGATTGATGTCGTTACCCGCGCAATGCACGGCAAGTCTTCTGCTTTGCACAATTCGATATCCGCCGCTGTAAGATACAATGGCAATAGATATTTGCGTGTCACTTTTTTCTAAATAAACTAATTAACTCCACCGGCAATCAGAGTGGCACTTACGCAATTTTGCTATGCAGAAACTACAACACAAAAGAACTCCGAGCATAAACACAACACCACGCTCCATTATGTTCGCACTGTCCGTATTTTTCGTAAAAATCTAAATAACCGCTAATTTCTTGCACGTTTTCGGTTGCACGCCTGGCTGATTCGCGCGGAATACTAAGCTAGAATTGTAGACGGCATCGCCAATTTATATTATTGCAAAATATTCGTCTTTTGATAAGACGTTGTGGTTTGTGCGAATGACCATAAGCCGCGTTCAAGGTATACCTCTTCTTCGCCTACTATTATTTTTCCGATCGAAAGTGGCGCTTGATTCAATTAAGATATTGTTCATGGTACTTTATCTGCGGGACTCCAACGCTTGAGATACATAGTTTTTGCATAAAAAACTCACTTTTCATGGTATCTAGTGTGTTGGCTAGCGAAACGATGGAAATTGGTTGTGCTCCTGGATGGAAGACCCAACCGGAATATTACTGAATCGATATTCTTTTGCTAGAATCCATCGCAAAGGAAACAAACACAGTTTGGGTTGACGCTAATTGAGTTCTGCTAATTCTTGAATAAATTACATGATAACGATCACAATTTGTTATTGACGTTGCAAATTGCTAATGTGTGATACAATTTATTCACAAATTGACGTCATCGTATAAATTCTCACAAAAATAAATTTCCTTAATATAACTTTCAGCACAGTTTTGAAAATAAGAATATGAATGGAATAATTTTGTTAGTGAATTTTTTACTACTAAGTTCAGATTCAAATTATCGTGCTAAATTTGAATTTGAATGTGGCGCGATTAAGACTTCTATTAAAACATTTATTCAAATGTTAGTGTTGTTGTATTTTCATGGTGTAATTAACTTCCCAGTGTATGGAAAGTTCTTGTAATCGTCTCGAAAATCGAAATTGAAATTCTCAACATATCTTTACGTTTTGAGGTCTTTAGAGTTTTTTTAAAGTGTTTCGGTCGGAGGATTTGTTGTTTTGACCCTTTGAAGGTCATTTCTGTGAAGCGCTATATCTCGTGAACCAAACATACGATTTGCATGTTTAAGATATCAATCGACGCGTATTAACATTTTTGTGATTCTGTCTGCCGTTTTTTAATTTATTAAAAGAGAGCAAAAAATTAGGTTTTTTTTAAACAATAATTTTTTAACCTGATTCGCAAGACACAGTAATCAATGTTTATAAAATTTATATACTCCTTACAGCTTTTGTGAAAAAACCAGCAAAACTTTTTCACATGATTACAAAAATAAATAAATTAAAAATAAAAATGCATCATCATTTTCAAAGTCATTTAAATCGTTTACTATATCTTGCGAACCAAATATGCTATTTGCATCATTAAGGTGTCAATCGACGCGTATTTTTATTTTTGTGATGTTTTTAAATTGAATAATAAAATCGTTAGAGTCGTTTTTCAATTTAATAAAAAAAATTGCGAAAAATTAGGGTTTTTTCCATAAAAAATTAATTTTCAACCTGATTTGCACATCACAGTAATAAATGATTATATAATTTATAAACTCGCATCAGTTTTTGTAGAGAAACCAGCAAATTTTTTTTCCATGATTACAAAAAAAATTAAATTAAAATAGAAAATCATTCAAATTTACCATGTAAAAATTGTTCATACGAATGATATTACCTGATAACTCTTATTCTTAAGACATTGTTGTTCAAGCAATCAAAGTTTATTAATATTTGCGTAATTTGAGCAGATTTTTAATAGTTTTTACAGTACCGTGTTTTAATTTTAATAAAAAAGCTGCTTAAATTTTGAAATAAAAAAAAATTAATCAAATTTGCATTTGTGGTAATCAACACTTTGAAGTCAATACTTTGCAATATCATATGCTTTAAAAAGCTTTCATCAATTCAAAAACTGTAGATTTAGTAATTTTTTTTCTTTAGTGTTCATACGATTTCAATTACTTTATCATCATTTGTAATACATTTTACTTTTTACATGCAATTAAACTGATTATTGACAGCATATTCAATGTTTCCCAAGACCAACTGAAATAAGAAATGATTATTAGTCTCATTGATTTAAAATAGTGAAAAAATACAAATTCAATGATTATGCCGAAGTGATGGCAATTTTGAGCGCAACTATTCAAAATGGCCACCATGCGACAAAATCTCTTCAGTGGGCGGGCGTGATAACAAAAACTGCATTCTTTTTTGCTGGCGCTCTTTTGTCCTTCAAGCATCGAAATAAAAATAACAAATAACGTAGAAAAGGCTTTGTAACCTTTCCCCATCCGATAGATTCGCGTGAATATTTAATCAAACCAATCCACTCCAAAATCCTTACGTAATCAATGGACGCTCTCGTAGATGATAAGATTGATATTAACTCATTCCAATTGCGATGAGAGGTACATTATTATTATTTAAAGAAGGATTATTATCATTATTACTTTTCTGATTAATATTTTTAATATCTATGTAAATATTACTGGGAAGTTGACCACGTGGACCTCAAGGGACGCACCTTGCGGCTTGTATTATTTTGGTTCCTCCCGTGTTTATTCACTGGATAAGATTTGAGATCAACATACCTTTCGTAGATAAACCCCAAAATATTTATATATATCATATATCATAAGATTTATTAATAATGATCGCAAATGAAATTTTAACCAAAAATTGAAGTCTTTTGAAATGGAAAAGGCGGTTGTACGAAACCATGGAAATAAATAAATCCATACATTTTTAATACGTTAAGGAGTGGTACGAAAAATGTAGTACTCTCGGGCGTATTAAATATAATTTGAATTTTTATGAAATCAATCTTGGCATTTTCAAGTGAATATTAACTTATTTACATCATACATAATGATAGTAATCAAACAACACCATATTAGATAAAAGTTATTACTTTTTCTACAGAAACTCATTAAAAATTACAAAAGTTTCAAGTTTTCCCTAAATGCTAGCTTCGCCTGAAGAATTAATGAAGTTAATGAATGAATTCATTAAATATTGAAATGAGTTTTTACATCCTATAAACGATGTGATCAATACCAACACCTTAAAATTTCTTTTTTGCCATACCAAAGGCTATCCTGAATCTGAACCTGTCCACTAGCAATTCTCTTACTCAAAGCTATGTTTATTTTGTCTGTCTAATAGATTCATTAAATTTTCTGCAATTATTACTGTGCGAAAAGTTCCGACAGGCATCATAATTGACTTAGCCACGATATCAGTCCATTCAAATCTTTCTCCATTCATTTCCTTAGACACGCGACGTAGCAGACAAGTTGTGTTTGGAACAATGCCAAACATCCTTCCACCCTTCCTGGTTGGAATGACTTGCTGTTGCTTCTTGGTCGCCGTCAAAATAACTCAGCTCAAAATAACTGTTGCCAAACAACCTGTATGATTCCCTGTTGAAGTTCAAATTCGCAGTACCATTCATTCGAAACGACACATGAGGAAGGACACCATTTCTCAAAGGAGTTTTGTTCAGGACTCGAGTTCAGCGAAATCGGTGCATGTTGTTTTATCAATGGACGGGCTTGCAGCGGGTTCTAGCATGCGGATGTCGTGTCTAGAAAATTGTAGCGATGTCATTTACAAATTGTAAGATATCGTGACTTTGCTTATGAATTTTGAAATGCTTGGGGTATGATGGAATCTATTCCTTTGTCTCGAGTTTTTCTTTAGATTCGACCCAAAGACCACCCAAAAAATAAATAATATTAACGTTTTCCTTGGTTACGCTTGACAATTTTGCTCGGCAAATTTTGTCATTTGGTTGTATCTATATTTGGATTTTTTCCAGTTCCGCGAGGATTATCGTTTCAATCGGAACGGAAAAGCTGTTACGGTGAGACCAAAATGGTTATGTAACTATTAAAAATTTTGAACAAACGCATTAAAGATTATATTATTTACGATCCTGTGAAGTATTAAAAAAATAATATTGAGTAACCGAAAATCTTTACAAAATCAAATCCAACCGTTTTTTTTCGGGGAGTTCAGATAGGATTACGTAATCAAAATGGCTAGTGAAAATTCAAAAAAGTTACGTAATATGTGCAAAAATGTAACATTTTTATAGAAATTGTCTATAAAATGTTAAATTCAAGATTGAAATTCTGAAGAAAAATTCAGTATTCTACTTTAGTGGAAATTGATGTGGCATAATATGCTCAAGTGAATGTTTTGCTAATTTTGAATGCCAAAAATCTTTAAAAGTCCAATATTTAATCCGTTACGCCTAAAATATTTTGAATGTTAAGCGTTTTTCACCATCTAAAAGTAAAAATGCCCTTTAAATTAGCCGAAGATTATGTAACGAAAAATGTTACGTAATATCAAGTGAAGTGAAGTGGTACCAACCGATAATATGCGCAGAAACATTAATGGAGTGGAATAAAAAATTACACATACCATGGATATATCTTTAATATTTTAAATATCGGAACACAACATTTGAATGCTTATTACTTTTAAAATAATTTAATATGATTTATTGCAATTGATTTGATCTTTAAAAAATATACATGTTATTTTCGAATTTTTTTTAATTAAATTAGCAAATCAACTTTAAATTTACGTTAAGAATCCACTTCAAAATTTACTATATTAAATTTGAATTTGAATTATTTAGATTAATTGCAATATTTGTCATGCGCTTAGAGTGAATATCGATCGATATGATTGTAAACAAATAATAATGACGATTGTGCTCAACAATAAGAAGTATTTTGGTAATGGTATCACGGCCCGCAATTATGAAACTAGATTCAAATATTATTGCTCCTTCACGCAACTATTGAAGGTCATATTTTCTTAATGCAATCTTGGAATATGTCTTGATTTGTTCAATCGAAAATGAAGGTAATATAGTGATCGATAGAGATCAAAAATACCCTTAAGTTGCGAAACGAATAAAAATCTCACTTTGATTCCTTAGTTGAATGTCTCATTGAACTCATATGGATGTTGTTTGGAAAGTGTTCAGAAGATTGTTTTAACTTTTCGTCCTTATCACAAAAAGTCGAAAACCTTCGATTGGAATCTGAAACTAGAAAAACAATAATGTTACTAAATTGTGCGTTAAGGGGTTACATAGGTCTTGTATCAAAAAATCGATCAATTATTCATCTCATATGAAAGTATAGTACTTCAAGAGTATTCACACTAAATTTGAAGTAAATTAGAGCAATAATACTGGAGTTATAGAGATTTGAATACCACGTGGTCGGTACGTGCGCTCAGCCTCATCTAACGTATTATACGCATGCAGCGCGGTTCTACCGCGTAAAGTCAGCTCCTTTCTTTTTCATCAAAAATCACAACATCAAAAGGATGCTCTGAACATCGCAAATGAGGCGAACGAATTACTGTATGGGCCTGGAAATGACGACTCGATGTAAGTGGCTAAAAAATAACTTTAATTCATTAAATCGCGGTAAAAAACTTTAAATTTCTCGAGAACGAATTGACCGATTTTGCTGAAACTTTGCACAATTCGTCTTTATAGTATTGACTCGTGCTTGAACGAAGGAATTTTCATTCGGTCGACTCGTTTTTGCTTTATACGAAAAACTTATTTTAAAAATGATGAGAATCGGGAAAATGCTAAAAAATATGACACGAAAATTCATGCAAATCCATTTCAAAACTTTAAATTTCATTTTTTTCAATTCCTTCGTTCAAGCACGAGCCAAGGCCATAAATTATAGGAATTTTTTTGAAATTTTGATTTGAGATGAACCTGCACCGAAATATTCTGCCTACCGCAAAAAGAAGGTTGAACGAGGAAAACTGCAGCAAAATTGACAATTTTCAATGTTTTCAGCTGAAATTCTGTTTACAACTTTTTGAAATGCTAAACTTTTATGTGTGTAAATTTAAAAAAAAAAAGATTTTTGGTTTTTAAAATACATTTTTTTTAAAATTGTTTTTTTTTTCCTTCAAAACCTATGTAACGCCTTAAGCCAACGTCATATTTCCCAGTTATGTTCCTCATATTTTCTACTTAAAGTCGTGCCAAATTTAAATGGATGTCAGAAATTACAAAAGCTCAAGAAAACTAGTACATATTAAAAAGACCCTAAAAGATGTTTGCCCTGTAAACTCTTTTCGAGGTTATGCCAATCAACCATGTTGAACCTGAGCCTGTATTTCAAAGATAGCAGGCAATGTTTTTTTTTCTATGTGCATGCTTATTTAAAGAACATAGGTAAGATTAGATTAGGTTATGAAAATGCTAAGCCTTAACAGCTTCCGCTTCATTTAGACCGTCTTTGGTTCATTGTTCCATTGTGCCCTGCAGATGTTGAAACCTTCTGATTTGTTCAATGAACCATCCTGATTTCTTAAGGAAACTCCAGGAGCTGGTCCATTTTTATGCTATTTAGCTTACTCAGCTTCTCGATAAAGAATGCGCCTAAGAGCTTATGCTTCCTAGCAGCTAGAGCCGGACATTTGCATAAAAGATGCTCGCTTGACTTTATCTCCTCTTCAACGCTCCTTGCGTGTTCATCGAAAGCCACATGGTCCGTCAGTAAACCTACAAGATAAAACATAAAGGATATAACAATGTTTTTTTTTTCTCGGCGATGTTAACCAACCGTCCAACCGCCTCAATGGCTGATGTGGCGTCTTCTGAAATATTTTTTGACCAAACTTTTGGCGAAGGATTAGATTGCCTATTCTATATATTCTTTTCTCATAAAAAAAGTTTTTATTTTTCCGCACATTTTCCATTTCTATATCATTCCGACACATTTTCAATTAGATTGACATCCAGTTAGTGAAGAGTCCGTAGATAAACATTGAAAATTTCATTTGCTACCTTTCAGTCAGTAATACAGCAATTTTAAAGCTTAAAGTCGTTATCGTCGTCAGGATTCCACTTCTTTTTAATGTATCTGTTTTGGATAAATTTACCATTCCATGGATATTCAAAAGTTCGATAAAAACCACCAAGTTTTCAAACACCACGTTCTTCTCGGTAAAAAAATGCTTGATCAAGGTTCCCCTGAAGAGGTAGAGGACTTACATGCAGGAAAATGCTAGACGAAATGGAAGGTACCCTTTCATCGAGGTAGTATATTAGATAAATAAACATTAGGAGTCATAGCGATCATCATAAGTTTTAAGAAAGCTTATAGCTTATAAGGTGGTATTGAATAAGCTGCCATTAAATATAAAAATTATTTAAAAAATAAAAAAACGAAAGTGGAAGCTACGTCTTATTGTTGTTTATTCAAAATGTGGTGAATGGATTTGTTTTAAATTCACATTTTACGGGGAGTGATCCACAAGTAATGATAAACGGGTTTTTATTATACCAATAAAAATCTACAAAAGACTCTGTTATATCCTTATTATCTAAGCGTAAAATTAAATAAATTGGTCACAACTTTTGCTAGGTACATTTATTTCACTACGAGAAGTCGACCTGATAAGAAAAACATTAAAAAAAATCTAAATGATAGACGTCGTGAAGTACCATCATTGAAAAATAATTTACAAAAGACACGTAGACTTGGTTAACAGAGGAGTTAAAGAAGGAGCAAGTTTCAAAGGCTCTACCATGCTGATTAGAACTTTTTGTGGTACTTTGTGACATTGAATGAATTCTGGATCAACCGCTTCACGCCTAAAATGAAGGCACAAAGGACAACTTGAAGGCGATCGTCTCCACTAATGTCGAAGTAATTCAAAGTATATAGCGCTGCGGAAAAGGTTATGGGCACATTTTTCTGAGTGATAAGAATTCCCTTAGAAGCAACATTTTGGGGGAGTGTTTGAAAAAGGAAGCCACTATCATAGGTCTTATTACGCAACCCAAAAAAGAAGATTGAGGGAGGCTATTAAAGAAAAGAAAAGAGGTATGGCATCTTCGAGTGAGAGTCCTATTTCGCTAAGACAATGCACTCACACGCAAAGCTGAAGTTTTAATGACTGCCATTCGATAAGCAGTTTTCGAGCTACTCGAAAACACACTCTTTTGTTCAGATCTAGTTCTTGGTAATGTCTCCAGTTTTTTTGAGAAAACAAATTGATGTTGTTTAGCAATTTACTAATGTTGGTTTTTGTTTTTAATATTAAATTAAACCAGTGTTTCATTTTCTTTGTTAAGGCATCAAATATAAATTTGAACAAAGAACAACAACAACTTAGTGAAATAAAAAAGAATATTTAACGATAGTGTAGTGAGCATCCAATATAATCAAAAGTTTATTAAAAGCACAAATAAAACAATAATGGAAGCAGCAGGCGGCGAAACTGCCAATGGCGGTCCAGACAAACGTCTCGAGTTTATGGGATCGTACGTAATCAAGACCCTTAAATTGAAACCCGAGAAATGGCAACGAGTGGTAACTGTCGAGGAGCACAAATCGATCATCAAAGAGTTCCTGGATCGTTCATATCCAGTCGTTTTGGTCATCATATTAACTCCAGCGGCACAGCTAGTTGCGTCCACTTCTTTCCCGCTGGCCCAGCTAAAAAGCAAGGGGGTGTATTTCATCAAGAAAAATATGTGTGAAGTGCCTCGCGAAAAATGTGAGGATTTTCTTATAGTTGGTGATCTCGCCACTCGATCAATTGATCAACTATCAGCATTAGTAGATGAAGTGTTTGTTCCGCTATTGTCGAACGAAGACAATTATAAGGATTGGCCGGAAATGGTTGCGCAGGACGTTCAAAAACATGTACATAGCCTTAAGAGCACGGTACATCAAGTAAAGGGTCAGGTGAGTGGTCAAACGATTCTTGCTATGCCTGTAGGGGTGGAGAAAATAGTGAAAGCGGCAAAGGAGCTGCAGGACACGAAAAAATGCACGATCGATTTGTATTTGAAGAGCGCAATCGAGGGGGTTGTTATAAAATGGGCTACGCAAGTGAACGATGTGATGAAAGAAAGTCCGGGGAATGCTTTTGCGAATGGTCAAAATCCACTTCCTTCAGTTGGTGAGTATTGGGCAATTAAGTTGAATTTCATTGAAAATTTATTCAATTTACAGAAATCATATTTTGGAACAATAGATTCGCAAATTTAGTGTTTGTATTTGAGCAGTTGAACACGGAAAGGATACGGTCGATGGCTCTCATGTTGGAATACACTCGAAGTGCATATTTCCCATGTTTTAGGACACTTTTTCAACAAGTGGTAGCAGGTATATCTACGTATTTATAGTCTCCTCTTTAGAAACGATGAAATCGCAATGCAAAGGCATTTGAATAAAACTGATGCAATTAGCATGCATGCCATCATAATTCACCGCACTTAAAGTTTTTGAAAAATTGTTCAAAGAACAAATAAACAAACAGTAAAGCCGGTGTTAAATCATTTCTGTTAAAGTTCGTGGGGCAACAATTCCAATTTCCTTCGAAATGTCTGAGAAGATTACATTCACCATTTCCGCTGGCAGTTACATAGACAAACATGCAAGCTTAATTTCCATTATGCCATGTTAATGTCGTTAGTAATCTGATAATTGCTTTTAAATTGAATCGTGTTACTTTATTGGAGCTAATTTTCGACTAACGTGCTAAATGGGACTTAATGTTCGCTAAACAGTGTGTTTCCATTTTTAATATGAATGTGAATTTAAATTCTGCTATTATCATAAAAATCACATGGCAATAACACGTATAGGTACATCTTACATTGGATATATTAATGAATGTGTTTTTTTAACTACAGAATAAAATTCTAATACAACTTATGAGAAAAATGGAGTCATTCATTTGACTACTTTGAAAGCTAGACTTTGGTTGTTTAGTCAATTCAGAAGATTTTCTTCAAAGTCTCGCCTACCTTATCGAAAGTAAAATAGATTAATGTAAATATCGACGTAAGTTTTCTATTTTACCAAGTAGAGAATAAACTGAAAGTTCATTTTTGTAGCTCGGAATACGATTTAAATATTTTTTAGGTACGAAGTATTAAGTATCAGTATTTTGATTTTTCAACAGAATGTCAATTTTAAAGACTTCTTGAACAAAAGTTGTTTTTAAAATTATTGATATATTTGTTCATAAACAAAGAAATGCTCTAAGTGGTCATGAACTATTACAGCACTAGCTGAAGCACGCGACATAATAATTTACACCCGTTTCTGGTTCTGCTAACAAGATCGACCACCTGCAATCAAGGCGCGACAGAAGGTCCTTGACTTGATAGCAGGGGCGCCGCATTACTGGCACTACAGCGTGCCACTGCGGCCGCATCCCTGGCCTTTTGGGCGAGCTAGCAGCCGCAGTCTTGGTGCGAAGGCGGGTGCCGCTGAGCCGCGAAGGGTCTCCACGAGGGATGTTGTGTCGCGCTGATGTCCCGACGCCAAACCAAAGACAATGTGGGCACATATGCAATCACCTTGGCGGTCGGGACGGCGCGGCTTGCCTCTCAGACCCGACGGCAGAGCACCCGTCTTGGCTGAGTGAACTATGAAAGTTGCTAAACGTATGTTAACCTATCTTAGATTCAACTTATCTTTTATTGTTGCCATCGCAATCGATGCTGAAACCACTGCTGATATTGTTGTTCAAACATCCATTCCATCCATGTCTCCCTCCTGCGCTGTGCCATTCCAATCTGCCAGGAAATTAACCTGAGCAAATATGCAATAGCAATGGTAAAACAAAAGTACCTCTACTTTCCGATATACATCTGTATGTAGCTATCACATTTGCCAGAACTAACTTTTTCACCTCACTACCGAACAAAATGAAAAACCATAACGAACACAAATTTCTTTACACCAATACTAAAAAATACCTCCGGCAGGACTAACTAACTACAATCAGCTCTACAATCCGACTTGCCTTATCCGGACTCTCGTGCGTCGCGTCGCGGGAACAGAAACAATCTGAATGCAAGCGGGTGACTTGTGTGCCCATCAACATAACACTCTCCAAAATGAAAACAAAACGTTCTGGCTAAACTGTAAGTGGAAAATCAGTCATCATATTCCTATTTCCTATTGTGTATTATCGTCTAGAGAATTCAACATATTTATGCTTCTTTTATTATCGTAGGCAGCTCAAGAACCAAAAGCGAGATGAAACGCGATATCCCAGCGACTCAGCGCCTTTGCATCGTTGCTGGATATACATATGACCTAATTCAAATACCAGGCTATCTTGAAAACTAAAACCACTCCAACCGTTGCCCACCAATAATTCTATCAGAGTTTCTTAGAACGTTTTGGTGATTGTTTATTCTGTGATAATTTGTTTTCATTTTGGACAGTTTTATGATGATTATGCAATACTTTATGGGCAACCAGATTGTTTCTGTTCCCGCGACGCGACGCTTTGTTTGGCTTTGGCACTCCCTACGAATTTGTTCTTGAAACAATGTGCATGGGAATAGAATGACATAAACTCGCGCGTTTGTTGGAAAACACGAACGCATACGAACACGAACGTAATTTCAACTTTGCCACTTTACTTGAATGTACGAAAATATTTTATCTTTTATAAGAGAGTGTCTTTTCTAGTACTTAGTATTTGAATGTCTACACTAGTCGATTGTTGGACTATAAGCTTTGCTTGACCAGTTTTTGGTTGTTCGCAGATACATCTATATGATGTACATATGTACGTTGTAGATGATTGTGATAGGTTTTAGTCACCGGCTTAAATAAACGTACATATCATTAACATCGTATGATTTGGAGTAGATATGAGGCAGGACAGTAAAACTCATATGAAATTTCGTAGAGTTGCTTTGAATTGAAATTTTAAACCATCACATGTGTGGAGATACAGAACAAGATTTTTTTCATAATTTAATCCATATTTTAAAAACCATCAAAAATTTCTAGAAATGTTTTGCAAAACTAACTTTTCAAACTAAAATTTTCAGAATAAATACACAGAGAACATTTGTTAACTGACACCAATTACGAAAATTCTGCTCTATAATCGTTAGAACATAGCAAAATGATTTTTTTTTATATAATGCAAATTAAAATCTGGTTTCAAATTGATTCATTATACAAATTGACGTAAAATATTCTCACCAAAAAATATAAATATATATTTTTAAATGGAAAAATAGTTCACTGCAAAACATTGAACCAAAATCAATCAAATTAATGATGATTTTCAACAGAATATTCAACATCAATCAAAATGAGAGATAGTTTTTAAAACAATATTCTATGAAAATGTATCTAAGAATATTAGTTCAAAATCTATTTACTTTGAAAAGCAAAATTTTCAAAAAGGTCCTCCAAGAAACATGCAGTAAGATTTAAGTGTAAAATAAATCGACAGTAATGTTTTTCGTAAAAATTGTAATCAATTTTATGCGGAACACTGTTTTAAGGCAATTGCTATTAAAATATTTGACAATATGATCTACAAAAAAATCAAGGAGAGTTATTTTTATTCAATAAAAATCAATAAATGGGTTCTTTTTAAACCAGTAAAGATAGACTTGTTTGTTTTAGTTGATTAGTTTTTTTGCTATAAATTAGGTTTATACTTGAGTTTGTCATGGGTTAGAACCTCCTAGTCTAGTCAACAACATTGTCTTCTAGTTTGTTGACTAGACTAGGAGGTTCTTACCCATGACAAACTAAACTTAGCAACGTAGCATATATACGAACCAGTTTGACAGTCGTTATAACTCGCAGATACAATTCTTGAATAAATTACATGATAACGATCACAATTTGTTATTGACGTTGAAAATTGCTAATGTGTGATACAATTTATTCACAAATTGACGTCATCGTATAAATTCTCACAAAAATAAATTTCCTTAATATAACTTTCGGCACAGTTTTGAAAATAAGAATATGAATGGAATAATTTTGTTAGTGAATTTTTTACTACTAAGTTCAGATTCAAATTATCGTGCTAAATTTGAATTTGAATGTGGCGCGATTAAGACTTCTATTAAAACATTTATTCAAATGTTAGTGTTGTTGTATTTTCATGGTGTAATTAACTTCCCAGTATATGGAAAGTTCTTGTAATCGTCTCGAAAATCGAAATTGAAGTTTTCAACATATCTTTACGTTTTGAGGTCTTTAGAGTTTTTTTAAAGTGTTTCGGTCGGGGAGTTTGTTGTTTTGACCCTTTGAAGGTCATTTCTGTCAAGCGCTATATCTCGTGAACCAAACATACGATTTGCATGTTTAAGATATCAATCGACGCGTATTAACATTTGTGTGATTCTGTCTGCCGTTTTTGAATATATTAGAAAAGAGCAAAAAATTAGGTTTTTTCATAAACAATAATTGTTTAACCTGATTCGCAAGACACAGCAATCAATGTTTATAAAATTTATATACTTTTTACAGTTTTTGTGAAAAAACCAGCAAATCGTTTTCTCATTATTACAACAATAAATAAATTAAAAATAAAAATTCATTAAAAATCATCATCATTTTCAAGGTCATTTAAATCATTCACTATATCTTGCGAACCAAATATGCTATTTGCATCATTAAGGTGTCAATCGATTTTTATTTTTGTGGTGTTTTTAAATTTAATAAAAAACCCTTCGAGCCATTTTTCAATTTAATAAAAAAAATTGCGAAAAATTAGGATTTTTTTCCATAAAAAATTAATTTTCAACCTGATTTGCACATCACAGTAATAAATGATTATATAATTTATAAACTCGCATCAGTTTTTGTAGAGAAACCAGCAAATTATTTTTCCATGATTACAAAAAAAAAATTAAATTAAAATAGAAAATCATTCAAATTTACCATGTAAAAAGTGTTCATACGAATGATATTGAGAGGTATATTATTATTATTTAAAGTAGTATTATTTAGATTATTATTTTTCTGATTAATATTTTTAATACCTATGTCAATATTACTGGGAAGTTGACCGTGTGGACCTCAAGGGATGCATCTCGCGGCTTGTTTTATTTTGATTCCTCCCGTGTTTGTTCACTGGATAAGATTTGAGATCAACATTTCTTTCGTAGATAAATCCCAAAATATTTATATATATATCATATATTATAAGATTTATTAATAATGATCGCAAATGAAATTATTACTGTGCGAAAAGTTCTGACAGTCATCATAATTGACTTAGCCACGATATCAGTCCATTCAAATCTTTCCCCATTCATTTCCTTAGACACGCGACGTAGCAGACAAGTTGTGTTTGGAACCATGCCAAACATCCTTCCACCCTTCCTGGTTGGAATGACTTGCTGTTGCTTCTTGGTGTCCGTCAAAATAACTCAACTCAAAATAACTGTTGCCAAACAACCTGTATGATTCCCTGTTGGAGTTCAAATCTGCAGTACCATTCATTCGAAACGACACATGAGGAAGGACACCATTTCTCAAAGGAGTTTTGTTCAGGACTCGAGTTCAGCGAAATCGGTGCATGTTGTTTTATCAATGGATGGGCTTGCAGCGGGTTCTACCATGTGGATGTCGTGTCTAGAAAATTGTAGCGATGTCATTTACAAATTGTAAGATATCGTGACTTTGCTTATGAATTTTGAAATGCTTGGGGTATGATGGAATCTATTCCTTTGTCTCGAGTTTTTCTTTAGATTCGACCCAAAGACCACCCAAAAAATAAATAATATTAACGTTTTCCTTGGTTACGCTTGACAATTTTGCTCGGCAAATTTTGTCATTTGGTTGTATCTATAATTGGATTTTTTCCAGTTCCGCGAGGATTATCGTTTCAATCGGAACGGAAAAACTGTTACGGTGAGACCAAAATGGTTATGTAACTATTGAAAATTTTGAACAAACGCATTAAAGATTATATTATTTACGAATTCCGGTGAAGTATTAAAAAATTAATATTGAGTAACCGAAAATCTCTACAAAATCAAATCCAACCGTTTTTTTTCGGGGAGTTCAGATAGGATTACGTAATCAAAATGGCTAGTGAAAATTCAAAAAAGTTACGTAATATGTGCAAAAATGTAACATTTTTATAGAAATTGTCTATAAAATGTTAAATTCAAGATTGAAATTCTGAAGAAAAATTCAGTATTCTACTTTAGTGGAAATTGATGTGGCATAATATGCTCAAGTGAATGTTTTGCTAATTTTGAATGCCAAAAATCTTTAAAAGTCCAATATTTAATCCGTTACGCCTAAAATATTTTGAATGTTAAGCGTTTTTCACCATCTAAAAGTAAAAATGCCCTTTAAATTAGCCGAAGATTATGTAACGAAAAATGTTACGTAATATCAAGTGAAGTGAAGTGGTACCAACCGATAATATGCGCAGAAACATTGATGGAGTGGAATAAAAAATTACAAATACCATGGATATATCTTTAATATTTTAAATATCGGAACAAAACAGTTGAATGCTTATTACTTTTAAAATAATTTAATATGATTTATTGCAATTGATTTGATCTTTAAAAAATATACATGTTATTTTCAATTTTTTTTAATTGAATTAGCGAATCAACTTTAAATGTACGTTAAGAATCCACTTCAAAATTTACTATATTAAATTTGAATTTTAATTATTTAGATTAATTGCAATAATTGTCATGCGCTTAGAGTGAATATCGATCGGTATGATTCTAAACAAATAATAATGACGATTGTGCTCAACAACAAGAAGTATTTTGGTAATGGTATCACGGCACGCAATTATGAAACTAGATTCAAATATTATTGCTCCTTCACGCAACTATTGAAGGTCGTATTTTCTTAATGCAATCTTGGAATATGTCTTGATTTGTTCAATCGAAAATGAAGGTAATATAGTGATCGATAGAGATAAAAAATACCTTTAAGTTGCGAAACGAATAAGAATCTCCCTTTGATTCCTTAGTTGTATGTCTCATTGAACTCATATGGATGTTGTTTGGAAAGTGTTCAGAAGATTGTTTTAACTTTTCGTCCTTATCACAAAAAGTCGAAAACCTTCGATTGGAATCTGAAACTAGAAAAACAATAATGTTACTTAATTGTGCGTTAAGGGGTTACATAGGTCTTGTATCAAAAAATCGATCAATTATTTATTTCATATGAAAGTATAGTACTTCAAAAGTATTCACACCAAATTTGAAGTAAATTCGAGCAATAATATCGGAGTTAAAGAGATTTGAATACCACGTGGTCGGTACGTGCGCTCAGCCTCACCTAACGTATTATACGCATGCAGCGCGGTTCTACCGCGTAAAGTCAGCTCCTTTCTTTTCCATCAAAAATCACAACATCAAAAGGATGCTCTGAACATCGCATACTGTATGGGCCTGGAAATGACGACTCGATGTAAGTCGCTAAAAAATAACTTTAATTCATTGAATCGCGGTAAAAAACTTTAAATTTCTCGAGAACGAATTGACCGATTTTGCTGAAACTTTTCACAATTCGTCTTTATAGTATTGACACGTGCTTGAACGAAGGAATTTTCATTCGGTCGACTCGTTTTTGCTTTATACGAAAAACTTATTTTAAAAATGATGAGAATCGGCAAAATGCTAAAAAATATGTCACGAAAATTCATTCAAATCCATTTCAAAACTTTAAATTTCTTTTTTTTTCAATTCCTTCGTTCAAGCACGAGCCAAGGCCATAAATTATAGGAATTTTTTTGAAATTTTGATTTGAGATGAATTTGCACCGAAATATTCTGCCTACCGCAAAAAGAAGGTTGAACGAGGAAAACTGCAGCAAAATTGACAATTTTCAATGTTTTCAGCTGAAAATGTTTTTACAACTTTTTGAAATGCTAAACTTTTATGTGTGTAAATTTTAAATAAAATAGATTTTAGGTTTTTAAAATACATTTTTTTTAAAAATTGTTTTTTTTCCTTCAAAACCTATGTAACGCCTTAAGCCAACGTCATATTTCCCAGTTATGTTCCTCATATTTTCTACTTAAAGTCGTGCCAAATTTAAATGGATGTCAGAAATTACAAAAGCTCAAGAAAACTAGCACATATTAAAAAGACCCTAAAAGATGTTTGCCCTGTAAACTCTTTTCGAGGTTATGCCAATCAACCATGTTGAACCTGAGCCTGTATGCGATTTCAAAGATAGCAGGCAATATTATATTTTTTCTATGTGCATGCTTATTTAAAGAACATAGGTAAGATTAGATTAGGTTATGAAAATGCTAAGCCTAAACAGCTTCCGCTTCATTTAGACCGTCTTTGGTTCATTGTTCCATTGTGCCCTGCAGATGTTGAAACCTTCTGATTTGTTCAATGAACCATCCTGATTTCTTAAGGAAAATCCAGGAGCTGGTCCATTTTTATGCTATTTAGCTTACTCAGCTTCTCGATAAAGAATGCGCCTAAGAGCTTATGCTTCCTAGCAGCTAGAGCCGGACATTTGCATAAAAGATGCTCGCCTGACTCTGTCTCCTCTTCAACGCTCCTTGCGTGTTCATCGAAAGCCACATGGTCCGTCAGTAAACCTACAAGATAAAACATAAAGTATATAACAATGTTTTTTTTCTCGGCGATGTTAACCAACCGTCCAACCGCCTCAATGGCTGATGTGGCGTCTTCTGACACATTTTTTGACCAAACTTTTGGCGAAGGATAAGATTGCCTATTCTATATATTCTTTTCTGATAAAACTAATTTTTATTTTTTCCGCACCTTTTCCATTTCTATATCATTTCGACACATTTTCAATAAGATTGACATCCAGTCAGTGAAGAGTCCATAGCTTAACATTAAAAATGTCATTTGCTACCTTTCAGTCAGTAATACAGCAATTTTAGAGCTTAAAGTCGTTATCGTCGTCAGGATTCCAGTTCTTTTTAATGTATCTGTTTTGGATAAATTTACCATTCCATGGATATTCAAAAGTTCGATAAAAATCTCCAAGTTTTCAAACACCACTTTCTTCTCGGTTAAAAAATGCTTGATCAAGGTTCCCCTGAAGAGGTAGAGGACTTACATGAAGGAAAATGCTAGACGAAATGGAAGGTACCCTTTCATCGAGGTAGTATATTAGATAAATAAACATTAGGAGTCATAGCGATCATCATAAGTTTTAAGAAAGCTTAAAGCTTATAAGGTGGTATTGAATAAGCTGCCATTAAATATAAAAATTATTTAAAAAATAAAAAAACCAAAGTGGAAGCTACGTCTTATTGTTGTTTATTCAAAATGTGGTGAATGGATTTGTTTTAAATTCACATTTTACGGGGAGTGATCCACAAGTAATGATAAACGGGTATTTATTATACCAATAAAAATCTACAAAAGACTCTGTTATATCCTTATTATCTAATCGTAAAATTAAATAAATTGGTCACAACTTTTGCTAGGTACATTTATTTCACTACGAGAAGTCGACCTGATAAGAAAAACATTGAAAAAAATCGAAATGAGAGATGTCGTGAAGTACCATCATTGAAAAAATAATTTACAAAAGACACGTAGACTTGGTTAACCGAGGAGTTAAAGAAGGAGCAAGTTTCAAAGGCTCTACCATGCTGATTAGAACTTTTTGTGGTACTTTGTGACACTGAATGAATTCTGGATCAACCGCTTCAAGCCTAAAATAAAACCACAAACGATAACTTGAAGGCGATCGTCTCCACTAATGTCGAAGAAATTCAAAGTATATAGGGCTGCGCTGCTGATAAGAATTCCCTTAGAAGCAACATTTTGGGGGAGTGTTTGAAAAAGGAAGCCACTATCATAGGTCTTATTACGCAACCCAAAAAAGAAGATTGAGGGAGGCTATTAAAGAAAAGAAAAGAGGTATGGCATCTTCGAGTGAGAGTCCTATTTCGCTAAGACAATGCACTCACACGCAAAGCTGAAGTTTTAATGACTGCCATTCGATAAGCAGTTTTCGAGCTACTCGAAAACACACTCTTTTGTTCAGATCTAGTTCTTGGTAATGTCTCCAGTTTTTTTGAGAAAACAAATTGATGTTGTTTAGCAATTTACTAATGTTGGTTTTTGTTTTTAATATTAAATTAAATCAGTGTTTCATTTTCTTTGTTAAGGCATCAAAAAATATAAATTTAAACAAAGAACAACAACAACTTAGTGAAATAAAACAGAATATTTAACCATAGTGTAGTGAGCATCCAATATAATCAAAAGTTTATTAAAAGCACAAATAAAACAATAATGGAAGCAGCAGGCGGCGAAACTGCCAATGGCGGTCCAGACAAACGTCTCGAGTTTATGGGATCGTACGTAATCAAGACCCTTAAATTGAAACCCGAGAAATGGCAACGAGTGGTAACTGTCGAGGAGCACAAATCGATCATCAAAGAGTTCCTGGATCGTTCATATCCAGTCGTTTTGGTCATCATATTAACTCCAGCGGCACAGCTAGTTGCATCCACTTCTTTCCCGCTGGCCCAGCTAAAAAGCAAGGGGGTGTATTTCATCAAGAAAAATATGTGTGAAGTGCCTCGCGAAAAATGTGAGGATTTTCTTATAGTTGGTGATCTCGCCACTCGATCAATTGATCAACTATCAGCATTAGTAGATGAAGTGTTTGTTCCGCTATTGTCGAACGAAGACAATTATAAGGATTGGCCGGAAATGGTTGCGCAGGACGTTCAAAAACATGTACATAGCCTTAAGAGCACGGTACATCAAGTAAAGGGTCAGGTGAGTGGTCAAACGATTCTTGCTATGCCTGTAGGGGTGGAGAAAATAGTGAAAGCGGCAAAGGAGCTGCAGGACACGAAAAAATGCACGATCGATTTGTATTTGAAGAGCGCAATCGAGGGGGTTGTTATAAAATGGGCTACGCAGGTGAACGATGTGATGAAAGAAAGTCCGGGGAATGCTTTTGCGAATGGTCAAAATCCACTTCCTTCAGTTGGTGAGTATTGGGTAATTAAGTTGAATTTCATTGAAAATTTATTCAATTTACAGAAATCATATTTTGGAACAATAGATTCGCAAATTTAGTGTTTGTATTTGAGCAGTTGAACACGGAAAGGATACGGTCGATGGCTCTCATGTTGGAATACACTCGAAGTGCATATTTCCCATGTTTTAGGACACTTTTTCAACAAGTGGTAGCAGGTATATCTACCTATTTATAGTCTCCTCTTTAGAAACGATGAAATCGCAATGCAAAGGCATTTGAATAAAACTGATGCAATTAGGATGCATGCCATCATAATTCACCGCACTTAAAGTTTTTGAAAAATTGTTCAAAGAACAAATAAACAAACAGTAAAGCCGGTGTTAAATCATTTCTGTTAAAGTTCGTGGGGCAACAATTCCATTTTCCTTCGACATGTTTGAGAAGATTACATTCACCATTTCCGCTGGCAGTTACATAGACAAACATGCAAGCTTAATTTCCATTATGCCATGTTAATGTCGTTAGTAATCTGATAATTGCTTTTAAATTGAATCGTGTTACTTTATTGCTCGGAGCTAATTTTCGACTAACGTGCTAAATGGGACTTAATGTTCGCTAAACAGTGTGTTTCCATTTTTAATATGAATGTGAATTTAAATTCTGCTATTATCATAATAATCACATGGCAATAACACGTATAGGTACATCTTACATTGGATATATTAATGAATGTGTTTTTTTAACTACAGAATAAAATTCTAATACAACTTATGAGAAAAATGGAGTCATTCATTTGACTACTTTGAAAGCTAGACTTTGGTTGTTTAGTCAATTCAGAAGATTTTCTTCAAAGTCTCGCCTACCTTATCGAAAGTAAAACAGATTAATGTAAATATCGACGTAAGTTTTCTATTTTACCAAGTAGAGAATAAACTGAAAGTTCATTTTTGTAGCTCGGAATACGATTTAAATATTTTTTAGGTACGAAGTATTAAGTATCAGTATTTTGATTTTTCAACAGAATGTCAATTTTAAAGACTTCTTGAACAAAAGTTGTTTTTAAAATTATTGATATATTTGTTCATAAACAAAGAAATGCTCTAAGTGGTCATGAACTATTACAGCACTAGCTGAAGCACGAGACATAATAATTTACATAAACCCTCTTCAACGACACTTTGATCTTCTGGACGAAATTGACTTTGCGGAATGCAAACCACTTATAATACCAATGATGCACGTAGTTTGCATGCTTTGGGGTAACTCTCGTTATTATTGCCACTCATCCAAGATCACAATACTGCTAAAACAGATTTGCAACTTAATTATCTATCAGGTAACAATCCCGACATCCCCAAAATAGTTTGGACACTAAACCATCTATTTTCCAGGCAAAAAAGTTTCTAGATCCTTCTTCCATATTTCACACGGACATAGATGAAGCAGTGCAGCGTTTGGCGCTTTCCATCCAAACTCTAAAATATTTTCGAGATGTCTTTGATTACTTCAAAGAAAATCTAACAGATTTTTTTAAGGAAGAGTCACGGCCTCCAATTTTTTGGACCTTCCATCCGAATGCGGTGTTTGAGAGATATAATGCCTTCTTGGAGAGATTGAACACAATTCAATGGTAATTGTTCTTCGGCAAGATTCACAGGTGTTAAACATCAAACAAACTCGATTGCAGGTTCTTCTTCACGGTAATTGAGTTTCTTAAGTTGGAGAAGGTCGAAATCGGAGGATTACGTGGTCGACAGCTGAGTGCAAGGATAACTGGAGTGTATGTCGAGTTTAATCAGTTTTTTACGGCGTTTGCCTCGAAAAACTATGATGTTCTTGATCCAGACGATCCGACTTTCGATAATGACTTTGCGGGCTTTCAGCACCATATCCTCGAACTAGATATGAAGCTGGCTGCTATCCTTTGCCAGGCGTTCGATGATTGTTATAACCTGGAGAGTATTTTCAAGGTAAATTTTACGCCAGGTATGATTCAAACTATAATGGAAATAACAACAGCTCATCAACATTGTCGGGAGTGTATTGGATCGACCAAAGATTAAGGAGGAGTTTACCAACAAGTATTCAGAGATACTTCGAATGCTGGACGAGGAAATGACCATGTGTGAAAATATTTATGAAACTCAAATGGAATATCGGAAGCAAAATAAGTTCCTGTTCGTAGATAGAAGTTGTCCTCCAGTGACGGCTTGTATGCGTTGGTGTAGACAATTGGGATGCAGGATTACAGCTCCAGTCAAAAGCTTCCAAAGTCTGCAGCATCCGTAATACTGTTATTGTTTGAAATTAGTTGCAATTTTTTACATTAAGTTTCCTCAAATTTTAGCATTACTGAAAGCGTAGAATCGCTGGCCATCATTGAACGCTACCACGCACTTATGAAAAAACTAGATCAATTCGAGCAGGCAGTCTTCTCCGATTGGGAGTCCAAGATCCCTGAGCAAATTGTAGAGAACTTGAAGAAATCACTCATAGCCAGGAAGACGAAACCAAAGATGTTGATTTTGAACTTCAGCCCGAGTTTGTTTTCTATCCTGAAGGAAGTTCACTACTTGAAGCAAATGGAAAAAGAGGGAATACCGGAAGCCGGGTTGGAGTTCGCCCAAAAAAGCGAAATGTATCGAAACTACACATTGAGTTTGGAGAAGACCATTGACTGGTACAATCAGGTTCTAGGAAGCAGTACCGGTGTTGAATTGGAGCTTATCAAAACGGAAGTGGAGCAAATTGACGCATTGGTTGAAACTGGAGTCGAAAAACTAGATTGGAACTCGCAAGGTATTCCTGTAAATTTTTAACTCATTTTAATATACAGCAGTCTCATTTTAGAAATAACGTCTTACCTCGCCGAGCTTCATGCGCCCGTTGCAAGTCTTCAACAACGCATGAACAATACTCAGGCGAACTTGTGTGAGATCCGCAATGTGATGTCGTCCTGGACTAAGATTCCTCTGTTCGAACGTAGGGATGGTAAAAAAGATACAGTGCTCTGCCTGGACGAGCGTATCGATCGTATTACTAAGCGTTACGTTGACATAGAGGCAGCTTCCAAAAAGATCCATTATTTGCTTGAAGATAATATGAAACAGTTTAGCATGGAGACGCGCCAGGGTGAGCAGATATGGCAGGATTACGTGTCGTTCGTAGACAACATTGTATATGAAAACCTTTTACTAACTATTGGCGTCAGCATGGGTTACTTGGCTGAGCACATGGATCCCAATAATAACAACGCCGCATTATTTGAGTCCCGATTGGAGCTTCTTGAGCCAGATCTGGTGTTTGTTCCATCCCTTAACCCAGAAGACCCGAATGGATTCAACCATCTTCTTGCTAATCTAATGAATGATATCATCAAAATGTCGTCGCTTATTGCCCGCCTGAAAGGATCTGATGAAAAGACGTACGAAGAACTCATCACTTCTAACAAGGATGTCATTGAGATGAGACGGGAGGTTCTGGAAGGAGTCGAAAAAGTCATGCAGGAAGCTGCTGAGTTTTGCCAGGGATTCGAGAGGTACTCATATCTTTGGTTTGACGACCGGAAATACTGCATGGAGAACTTTTTGCAATACGGTCGCATCCTAGAACAGGACGAAGTTGATATGATAATTGCAAAGGATCCATTGGCACCCAGAGAGGCTGAACCAACGATTGAGGCATTTAGAGAACAAATCGACATTTACGAATCACTGTTTATGGAAATTGAGGGAATTAAAGCGTTCCAAGTGTTTAACGCGTGGTTTCAAGTCGATGTTCGTCCTTTTCGGCAAGCTCTGTTAAACATCGTTTGCAAGTGGGGAAACATGTTTAAGGAGCACTTGGTCAATCGAGTGACAAACAACTTGTGTGATCTGGGTAGTTTCATCCGCAAAGCCGACGAGGGACTTCTTCAAACGGTCAAGGAGGGTGACTATGTTGGATTGGTTAGTGTGATGGCGTATTTGTTCGAAGTGAAGGAACGCGCAGCAACGACTGACGAGATGTTTGAGCCAATGCAAGAAACCATACAGCTACTTAAGTACTACGACATGGACATTCCGGAGGAGGTGAATGTGCTGCTGCAAGAGCTCCCCGAACAGTGGGCCAACACGAAGAAGCTAGCGGCAACCGTGAAGCAACAAGTTTCGCCATTGCAGGCCGCTGAAGTGGTGGGGATTCGAAATAAGATTGCGAACTTTGAATCACACATAAGCTTCTTCCGTGAGGTGTTCCGGCAATATGACTTCTTTCGGTATGAGTGTCCATGTCCGTACGTTCTAATGAACAGAATCAACAACGACATATGCCGATTAGAGAAGGATATGAGAGACATTCAAGACTCTGGAAGTTTGTTTGAAGTCAACGTGCCGGAATTCAAAATGCTGAAGCAGTGCCGAAAGGAGTTGAGAATGGCTAAGGTATGTGGAAATGTTTTAGTGAACGTTTCCGAAAATAAACCAAACTTGATTGCAGCAACTTTGGGACTACGTTTATATTGTTCGTACAAGCATCGAGGATTGGAAAACGACTCCATGGAGAAAAGTTGATGTGGAGAACATGGACATCGAGTGCAAAAAGTTCGCCAAGGACATTCGTTTGCTGGACAAAGAGATGAGAGCTTGGGACACATTCGTTATGCTCGAAGCGACTGTTAAAAACATGCTCACCTCTTTGCGAGCTGTAGGAGAGCTACAAAATTCGGCGATCCGCGAGCGCCATTGGAACCAATTGATGGCCTCAACTAAGGTTTTATTAGAAACACTAATGGCCATTTGTATTTTGAGACGTTTTTGTTAGGCTTTGTAAATAATGCAAAGCACTTGACACAGTGAAATTGAATCGGCTCCTAAAGACGATTGAATTTTTGTACAGTCACAGTAAATTGATTGAATTTAATTGAGTTTTCTTTTCAACATATTTTCAGAGTTTAGCTGCGCTCCCTAAAGAAATTACAGTAAGTTTTGGCTGTATATATTGGAAGAAAAGCTTGCTGCTAAAAAATGCTAGAAGACAACTTATAGATAGATAGATTGGCTTGTTCAAATTAGAACACCTTAATAGTAGATGTTGATAATTGGTTGTAGTCGTTTTTTTCTTATATTTATTGCTCTGCAGGCACGAGCTCAAAAAATTCAAAATAGTTTCAGCTCCTTATTTCACATTGGGCTTCATTTGTCTTCCACTTCAGTATGTGAAAACTTTTTTCCACACAATTGTCTAAGTGTCCATTCCATGGTTGTAGTTATTGAAGATCATACAAGTAAATAATCCTAAGACTCACCATAAAGCTGTATAATTAATGAAGATGAATATATTTCTGTAATAGTATATTTTAAAATCTATTATGAACACGGGCTACTAATTGAGTGAAGTTATTTGACTACATTCAATATGCAAAGTTGAATATTTCAATACGCAGTTTGGTTGCGTCGTTTAAGGGAGGTAGGAAAGTCGGAAATCCAACACTTTCTCTACTTTCTTCACTTCATGGTCTCTTTCTTGCACTGTAAACCATAGTTAACTCTTCCATAATAGATGTAAATTATTAGCACTTAATATGTTCTAGCTAACGTGCTTATACTTTGTACTGTATAATGTAAACTGACCTTTTAGAATACTCGAACACCACGAATCAACCCCAACTCGATTTTGTCTTTTATGAAACCGTTACAGGTTCAATTTATCATGGACCAAGATACAACTCTTGCCGAACTATTGGCACTTAACCTGCACGAGTGTGAAGAAGAGGTGAAAAATATCGTGGACAAAGCAGTCAAGGAAATGTCCATGGAAAAGATACTACGTGATTTACACACCACGTGGTCTTCAATGGAGTTTGATCATGAAATCCATCCAAGGACTGGATGCAGCCTACTGAAAGCGTCAGAAGAGCTCATCGAAACATTGGAAGACAATCAAGTGTGCCTGCAAAACTTGATCACGTCCAAATACATTGCTCATTTTCTGGAGGAGGTCTCAGGATGGCAAAATAAGCTGATGATTGCCGACCAAGTAATAACAGTGTGGTTTGAGGTTCAACGCACCTGGACACATCTAGAAAGCATTTTCATGAGCAGTGAGGACATTCGAAAACAATTGCCTGTCGATTCGGATCGCTTCGATCGAATCGATCAAGAGTTCCGTGTTCTGATGGAGGAGATGTCCCATACGTCGAATGTAATACAATCAACGAATAGGGATGGACTCTGCGAACGTCTGGAGTTGCTGCAAAAGGAACTTACCCTATGCGAGAAAGCCCTAGCGGAATATTTGGAAACCAAGAGATTGGCCTTCCCTAGATTTTACTTTGTATCTTCCGCAGATTTGCTGGATATCCTAAGCAATGGAATACAACCACAGCTGGTGACGAAGCATCTGACGAAGCTATTTGACTCTATCGCAAAACTGGACTTCATTCAAGACAAGAATAATGTGTCTGCGAAGGGGATGATCGCCAAAGATGGGGAGTACGTCGAATTCGACAATATGACTAATTGTAACGGCGCAGTCGAGGCGTGGTTAAACAGGATCCAATCTGCGATGAGGTCGTCTCTTCGTTTCTACATTTCAGAAGCAGTTGTTGCTTATGAAGAGAAACAACGAGAACAATGGCTATTCGATTATCCTGCTCAAATTTCCCTGTGCGGTACGCAAATCTGGTGGACTACGGAAGTGAATATTGCATTTGGAAGATTAGAGGAAGGGTATGACAACGCCATAAAAGACTATTATAAGAAACAAGTGTCCCAGCTGAGTGTGCTCATAACCCTTCTGTTGGGCGAGTTGAGCAAAGGAGACCGGCAAAAAATAATGACGATTTGCACTATCGATGTCCACTCCCGGGATGTTGTGAGCAAGCTGATCCAGTCGAAAGTGGAGAGTGCGTCGGCGTTCATGTGGCAGTCGCAACTCCGTCATCGCTATGATGATAAGGAACGAGACTGCTTTGCCAACATATGTGATGCGGAGTTTAGATACTCGCACGAATATTTGGGAAATACTCCTCGATTGGTGATAACTCCCTTGACGGATCGGTGTTATATTACGCTGACCCAGTCTCTTCATTTGGTCATGGGAGGAGGGCCTGCTGGACCAGCGGGCACAGGAAAAACGGAAACGACAAAGGATCTTGGTCGAGCATTAGGGATTATGGTATATGTGTTCAACTGTTCGGAGCAAATGGACTATAAGGTGTCCTAGTTTATTCGAAGCTTATTCTCACTTTAATGTTACTATATTGTAGTCCTGCGGAAACATCTACAAAGGTCTAGCTCAGACTGGAGCATGGGGATGCTTCGACGAGTTTAACCGAATTTCCGTGGAAGTTTTGTCTGTGGTGGCTGTTCAAGTGAAGGCCGTGCAAGATGCTATCAGGTGTCAGAAGGAGAAATTCAACTTCATGGGCGAAATGATTGCATGCATTCCGACTGTTGGTATTTTTATCACCATGAATCCTGGTTACGCGGGACGCACAGAATTGCCAGAAAATTTGAAAGCGCTCTTCAGGCCATGCGCTATGGTAGTTCCGGACTTTGAGCTTATCTGTGAAATAATGTTGGTTGCTGAAGGTTTTCAGGAGGCCAGAATTCTGGCAAGGAAATTCATCACCCTATATACGCTGTGCAAGGAACTATTGTCGAAACAGGATCATTATGATTGGGGTTTGCGAGCGATCAAGTCTGTTCTAGTGGTAGCTGGATCACTGAAGGTGAGTGTTCAACAATCAAACTTGGTGCGATGTTACTAATTGAATTCATAAGCGAGGAGATCCTGGTCGACCTGAGGAAGAAGTTCTTATGCGAGCTCTGCGAGATTTCAACATTCCAAAAGTCGTAACGGATGACATGCCCGTCTTCATGGGACTGATTGGAGATTTATTTCCTGCTCTTGATGTTCCGCGCAAACGAGATCAAGACTTTGAAAAGACGGTCAAACAAGCAACCACGGATCTTCTTTTGCAACCCGAAGATAACTTCATTCTCAAAGTAGTTCAGCTTGAAGAACTACTCGAGGTGCGACATTCAGTTTTCATTGTCGGTAATGCTGGCACTGGGAAGACTCAGGTCTGGAAGACGCTGTTTCGAACCTACCAGAATATCAAACGAAAACCGATGTTCAATGATTTGAATCCAAAAGCTGTAACCAACGACGAGCTGTTCGGGATCATCAATCCAGCGACCAGAGAATGGAAGGATGGCTTGTTTTCAAACCTCATGCGAGAACAGGCAAATATAACTGGCGATAATCCGAAGTGGATTGTGTTGGATGGCGATATCGATCCGATGTGGATAGAGAGTTTGAACACAGTCATGGATGATAATAAAGTTTTAACTTTGGCGAGCAATGAGCGGATCGCTTTGAACCCTACAATGAGGCTTCTATTTGAAATATCAAATTTAAGGACAGCTACACCCGCAACTGTTTCTCGTGCTGGGATATTATATATCAATCCGCAAGATTTGGGCTGGAATCCGTGAGTATTACGAACTTTATGTAGAGCATGCTGCACATTACACTAGGATGAAATGGGTCAGTTTAACAGTATGCTGAGAATTAAATGATGAGGATAGAACTTTGTGAATTGAAGTGGAGTTCATAAAACTTCTGGTTAAAAGTATGAGTTATTTGATGTATTTAGTCGAATCATTGTCAAAAAATCACTATATTTGAAGATGTTTTACATTACTTTGCAGTCTATTTTTTGATTTCATTCATTTCATCCTCAAAAATCAGCTAAGTATCAATCAAATCAAATTACTGAATACTTAATTTTCACAAGCTCTTGGTGGATGTTTTATATTTTAATAGACCTTTATTAACTATTTTGATGCACATACCTTAACAGAAAACCTCTTAAAACTGCTGAAATCGATCTATATCATCCTTAAAAATGTACTTCTTTTCAAATAATATTTATTGTCCAATATTTCAGCTACGTTACCAGTTGGATTGAGACACGCAAGATACCATCCGAAAAATCGAACCTAGTCATTCTTTTCGATAAGTACATTCCAGCTTGCCTAGAAAATATTAGAACACGCTTCAAAAAAATCACGCCTATCGCCGAAATGGCTCACATCCAGATGCTTTGTCACCTACTTGATTGCTTCCTTGTTCCCCAAAACACACCGCCCGATTGCCCGAAAGAATGGCACGAGTTGTATTTCGCGTTTGCATGTGTTTGGGCTTTTGGATCCGCTATGTTCCAGGATCAAGCTGTGGACTACCGAGTCGAGTTCAGCAAATGGTGGGTTAACGAGTTCAAAACCATCAAGTACCCGATAGGGGGAACCGTGTTCGACTACTTTTTGGACTCCGATACGAAGCAGTTTCTTCCGTGGAGCGAAAGGATTCCAAAGTTCGAATTGGACTCGGACCTACCGCTGCAAGCAGTCTTGGTTCATACGTCCGAATCGATACGAATACGCTTTTTTCTTGATCTGCTGATGGAACGCAAGCATCCAGTCATGCTTGTAGGGAATGCAGGATGTGGTAAAACCGTCTTGGTGAACGAGAAGCTGCAAAGCCTCTCGGAGAACTATGCGGTGACCAATGTTCCGTTCAACTTCTATACAACTTCGGAGATGCTGCAGAAGATATTGGAGAAACCGTTGGAGAAGAAGGCTGGTCGAAACTACGGTCCTCCGGGCAACAAGACCTTAATATACTTTGTAGACGACATGAACATGCCCGAAGTAGATGTTTACGGCACGGTGCAGCCTCACACGCTGATTAGGCAGCATTTAGATTACGGCCATTGGTACGATCGAAACCGCCTGACACTCAAGGATATTCATAATTGCCAGTATGTGTCGTGCATGAACCCAACCTCGGGAAGCTTTACAATAAATCCACGGCTTCAGCGACACTTCTGCGTCTTCGCTGTGAGTTTCCCCGGCAATGATTCTTTGACCACCATCTACCAAACGATATTGGCGAGTCACTTTGCCAACGCCGAACAGAAGTTCTATGTGGCTGTGACAAGGCTGACTGGAAATATTGTGACGGCTTCCCTTAATTTGCACAACAAAATTGCACAAGTGTTCCTACCAACGGCAATCAAGTCGCACTATATTTTCAATCTTAGGGATCTTAGCAACGTGTTTCAGGTAAATGTTGAAGTGTAGCATTAGTGGAGTACAAGTTGGTTTTGGCTGGGAATTTCCGAAGGCTATTTGTTTCTTGATTTTATTTTTGCATTTTGCTGCTTAGGTAGTCCCATCGACTTCCCAAAAGAATGTTTCAGGCAGTGAATTCAAGAAATACTCCAAAAACTACTGCATATATTTTGGTATACGATTTTAGGGAATGTTGTTCAGCACAAACGAGTGTCTCACAACACCCTCCGACATCATCCGACTTTGGCAACATGAGACGCAAAGAGTGTACGGTGATAAGCTTGTAGAGGAGAAGGACATAGACAGCTTCATCAAAATGCAACATGATATTGTGAAGAAATCGTTTGAAGAGATTGACGAGTCCTTGGTGTTCGATAAGCCCAACATCTATTGCCACTTTGCTGGAGGAATAGGAGAACCGAAATATATGCCCATCAAAGAGTGGCACATCCTGCAAAAACTACTAAAGGAAGCGATGGCATCCTACAACGATTTGGTTGCAGCTATGAATTTGGTTCTATTCGAGGATGCTATGATGCATGTTTGCAGGTATGTTTGCATGGTAGTCAATAGCGGATGAAGCATGTAAGGTTTGGTATCAACCGTGATTTGAATGTACCAGTTACTGTTTCAAACATTGTAAGAAATGATGATCAGTCTCTATTTTCACTTCCAGGATCAACAGAATTCTAGAATCACCTCGGGGCAGTGCCTTGTTGGTGGGTGTTGGCGGCAGTGGTAAGCAGTCTTTAGCACGTCTAGCCGCGTTCATATCAGGCCTTGAAGTATCTCAGATTCAACTCCGAAAAGGATACGGTGTTGCCGACTTGAAGGTATAGCTCTATCGATTGAATAAAAACCCAGGATCAGTTTCATTTATTCACAGAATGAACTTTCCGGACTGTACCTCAAAGCTGGCTTGAAAAACGTCGGCATCATGTTTCTCATGACCGATGCACAAGTACCCAACGAGCAGTTTCTGGTGCTGATAAACGACATGCTTGCATCCGGGGAGGTCCCGGATCTCTTTCCCGACGACGAAATTGAAAACATTATTGCTGGAGTGCGCAACGAGGTCAAAGGTGCTGGATTGGTTGATTCAAGGGAAAACTGCTGGAAGTTCTTCATAGATCGGGTGCGGCGTCAACTGAAAGTGGTTCTCTGCTTTTCCCCGGTCGGATCTACTTTGCGTGTACGATCGCGGAAGTTCCCGGCAATGATAAACTGTACATCGATTAATTGGTTCCACGAATGGCCCCAGGAAGCTTTGATTTCTGTCTCGATGAACTCGTTGAAAGAAACTCCCGTGCTGCCGGAGCAACACCGAGATGCCGTCGCAAAGTTCATGGCGTACGTTCACACCTCTGTAAACGCAACTTCAAAGGTTTATCTGCAGAACGAAAGACGGTATAACTACACCACTCCGAAATCGTACTTGGAGCAGATAAGCTTGTACATTAAACTGTTGAATCAAAAACACAGTGAATTGCAGCAGAAAATCGAAAGGCTGGAAAATGGTCTGGAAAAGTTGAAAAATACAGCCGTACAAGTGGCCGATCTGAAAGTCAAGCTCGCAATACAAGAGGTAGAGCTCAAGGAAAAGAACGACGCAGCCGATGCTCTAATAGAAATTGTGGGTGTTGAAACTGAAAAAGTGCAGAAGGAGAAGTCTTTAGCCGACGAGGAAGAAATGAAAGTCGCTATCATTGCTGAAGAAGTCTTAAAGAAGCAAAAAGATTGTGAAGAAGATCTGGTTAAAGCTGAACCTGCTTTGCTGGCGGCACAAGAAGCCCTGAATACTTTAAACAAAGCGAACTTAACTGAACTGAAATCATTCGGGTCGCCTCCTGGAGCTGTAACTAACGTTACAGCAGCCGTGATGGTGCTTCTCGCTCCGAACGGCAAGGTACCGAAAGAACGAACCTGGAAAGCTGCAAAAATTACAATGGCGAAAGTTGACGCGTTTTTGGATGCGTTAATTAATTATGACAAGGAAAACATTCACCCGGAAATTATCAAAGCTATTCAGCCGTATCTGAAAGATGCGGAGTTCGAGCCGGAGTTTGTCCGATCTAAATCGGCAGCCGCGGCAGGACTCTGCGCGTGGGTCATCAACATTATTAAGTTCTATGAAGTGTTCTGTGACGTTGAGCCCAAGAGGAAAGCACTTGCGCAGGCGAATGCTGAACTCGCTGCTGCACAAGAGAAGTTGAATGTTATAAAGAGAAAAGTCGCGGTAATTATAGTGTTTAGGTGGAAAACTAGCTTTTGACTGCGACAGAAGGATCGTAGACAGGATATTTTGAATAGTGCTTAGGAAACAATTTAGTTTGCTACTATTATATTGGGTGTGTTTCTAAAAGGCTTGCGTTTATTTTTAGTCTTTGGAAGAGCAGCTATCCAAGCTCACAGCGGATTTTGAAAAAGCCACAGCAGATAAGCTTCGATGTCAGCAGGAAGCTGATGCTACTCAGGCCACTATCCAATTGGCGAACCGACTTGTGGTCGGACTAGCTAGTGAAAATGTACGATGGGCCGAAGCCGTTGCAGAGTGAGAATTACCTGTTAAAGTTTTGTATGAACGATATCGAACAGCACTGCTTCTGTGTTTCAGCTTTGTTGCCCAGGGAATAACCCTTCCTGGTGACACGTTGCTCATCACTGCTTTCATCTCGTATGTAGGCTGTTTTACAAAACAGTTCCGTCTAGACTTGATGAATAAGTTGTGGTTGCCCCATCTGAAATGCTTAGATCCGGCTATACCCAGCACTGAAGGACTGGATCCCTTGTGTCTTTTGACTGACGATACTACTGTTGCGGTATGGCACAATGAAGGATTGCCCAGTGATCGGATGTCCATTGAAAATGCTACAATTTTATCGAATTCAGATCGATGGCCTCTTATGATTGATCCACAGGTAAATTAATGTAACTACCTTGAAACCCATTTTATTCTAAACAACATATTCAACAAATTTCAGCTTCAAGGTGTTAAGTGGATCAAACAGAAATATGGTGATGCACTAGAAGTTATTCGGATGGGGCAGAAAGGATACTTGGACATCATTGAAAAAGCCTTGTCACAAGGCAGTACTGTGCTCATTGAAAACATTGACGAGAACTTAGATCCTGTGCTCGATCCTCTGCTTGGCCGTAATCTTATCAAAAAGGGAAAGTCAGTATATCCCGGGCTTCAGCGAGGCTTACATTTCATTCTCGGATGTTAAATTACAGGGCTATCAAAATCGGAGACAAAGAAGTGGAGTACAATTCTAACTTTCGTCTAATACTCCACACCAAGCTGGCCAATCCTCACTACAAGCCTGAGATGCAAGCCCAAACAACTCTCATCAATTTCACTGTTACACGCGATGGGCTGGAAGACCAACTGCTTGCTGAAGTGGTCCGAGCGGAACGGCCCGACTTGGAAGAGTTGAAGGTCAGAAGACATTCGTGGTCGATGCTTCGTCATTGAAACTATTAATTGGAAATTATAATTAAGTCTACTATCGGCGATTGTTCAATGGCTTAGTGCTAGGGTATTTTCTGTCGTTACAGGCGGAGCTCACTAAGCAACAAAACGACTTCAAGATCATGCTGAAACGTCTGGAGGATGATTTGCTTTCGAGGCTTTCTTCAGCCGGTGGAAATCTTCTTGGGGACACCGCACTAGTTGAGAATTTAGAAACAACGAAACAAACAGCTGCGGAAATCGAGCAGAAGGTAAAAATATACGCGAGCCGAGGTTAAATTTCAGAGCAATTTGAAAATAAAAGAAATTGTAGCTTTTTTGTAAAAGAATTCAACAGTATTTAGAACTTTATTGTATTCAAGCACAAGGCTATGATGAAGAAAGTTCGATGTAAGTTGGGCGAATCAGTCTTAACTTAATTTAATTTTTATTGTTTATTTAAAAAAATCATTTAAAATTTAATTATGGCTAACATTCGGAAGCCTGGGTTGCATAGTAAAACTTATGCACGAATGAAAATATTTACATATTTAAGACCTCCAAATGATTCCCGCGCATTTAATCTTCTTCTTCATATGAGAATCGAAATGGTTCTCGTCACCTAGCAGCAGCATTTTTCTGTGGTATCACAATGGGCCTACCGTGGCCTAATTGAGCTATTTTTTGATAAAGAGGGCTGCCACGACAACCAACCAAGTATTCTTCCTGGTTCATATTTAGATCAATTTAGATAGTATCAAATTTTTTTAATAGCATAGCTGGAACATTGATTAATCTTTTTGTTTGGGCGGCATGAATGAAAGTTTTGCCCTTTTCCCAATGGTATTGAGGCCAGTTGTTTTCAGATCATGAAAGTCGCAGTTGGAAGCCTTCTTTAAATCCTTGTGGATAACTTTGCTCGCGACGGAAATTCATCAACCTTGAGATAGTTTTATAGTTTTCTGGTGTGTTTAATATTAAATCTATTTTAATTACAGGTCAGCGAAGCAAAAGTCACGTCGCAAGAAATAGACCTTGCTCGTGAGCATTATCGTGCTGCAGCAGCGCGGGCAAGTCTTCTGTACTTTATTCTGAATGACTTGAACACAATCAACCCAATTTACCAGTTTTCACTCAAGGTAAAATCAAGCCTGTGAAAAAGTTTTATGAGTGGGTATTAATATTTCAAATTTTTTTTAAGGCATTCAGTGTCGTTTTCCAAAAGGCTATCGCTCGAGCTGATCCTTCCGATGAAGTCCCAATAAGGGTTGCAAACCTGATCGATTGCATATCGTATTCGGTCTTTCAATACACCAGCAGAGGTCTATTCGAATGCGATAAATTAATTTTTGCATCTCAAATGACGTTCCAGGTTGATAGTTAATTTAAACAAATAAGATTCATTTATTTATCTAGCTTATCTCCGTCAGATACTTCTTATGAACGAAGAGATCTCTGTACCAGAACTGGACTTTCTTCTTCGATTCCCAGTCAAGCCGCATGTTACCAGTCCAGTCGATTTTCTATCCAATTCGTCATGGGGTGGTATCTGCAGCCTGGCTTCCAAAGATGAGTTCAGAAATCTAGATCGTGACATAGAGACTTCGTCGAAAAGGTGGAAGAAACTTGTTGAATCTGAAGCACCCGAAAAGGAGAAATTTCCACAGGAGTGGAAGAATAAGACGGCAATTCAAAGGCTTTGTATGATGCGCGCACTACGGCCAGATCGAATGACTTATGCTATGGCGTAAGGGAGAAGGATTATTAGTGTTCTTATAAATTGTGGCTAATATTTTTGCAGTGATTTCATTGAGGAAAAGCTTGGATCGAAATATGTTGAAAACCGAACAGTGGAATTCGCCAAATCGTATGAAGAGGCAGGTCCTTCAACACCTATCTTCTTCATTTTATCACCTGGAGTAAATCCGCTGAAGGATGTTGAAGCGCTGGGAAAGCAGTTGGGCTTCACTATGGATAGTGGGAATTTTCACAATGTTTCTCTTGGTCAGGGGCAAGAAGTGGTCGCTGAAGAGGCCATGGACCAAGCGGCCAAAAATGGCCATTGGGTGGTTTTGCAAAATATTCACTTGGTTCGAAAATGGCTACCTGCGTTGGAGAAGAAATTGGAACATTACGCTGAAGGCTCTCATTTAAACTATAGGGTTTTCATGAGCGCCGAGCCGGCAGCAACTGCTTCGGCACATATAATTCCGCAGGTGATTGAGGACACTTAAAAATGTACTCTCTGATGAATAAAAATCAACATGCTTGTTGTTCCATTAGGGTATATTAGAGTCATCAATAAAAATCACCAACGAACCACCAACGGGGATGATGGCGAATCTGCACAAAGCCTTGGACAATTTCACCCAAGAGACGTTGGAGATGTCTGGAAAAGAGGCCGAATTCAAGGTGATCCTGTTCGCCCTCTGCTACTTCCATGCAGTAGTCGCCGAGCGGCGCAAGTTCGGGCCGCAAGGCTGGAACAAAATTTATCCCTTCAATGTGGGCGATTTAAACATCAGTGTATCGGTGCTGTACAACTATCTCGAAGCAAATTCCAAGGTTCCCTGGGAGGACTTGCGCTACCTGTTCGGCGAAATCATGTATGGTGGTCACATAACAGACGATTGGGACCGCAGGCTTTGCATCACCTATCTGGAGGAATACATGCAGCCAGATTTGGTCGATGGAGAGCTGTTGCTAGCGCCAGGATTTTCTGCTCCACCAAATACCGATTATGCTGGCTATCATGCTTACATCGATGAGATGATGCCAGCGGAATCGCCGTATTTGTATGGTTTGCATCCAAACGCTGAAATAGGATTTCTCACCACTACGTCGGAGAATCTATTCCGGACGGTGTTCGAAATGCAGCCAAGGGATGCTGGTGCAGCTGGCGGAGCTACAGTGACGCGTGAGGATAAGGTGAAGCAGATTGTTGATGAAATCATGGAAAAACTACCCGAGGAGTTCAATATGTCGGAGATTATGGGGAAGGTTGAAGAACGAACGCCGTACGTGATTGTAGCTTTCCAGGAGTGTGAACGCATGAACTATTTGACGAGCGAAATGAAACGAAGTCTAAAAGAACTGGACTTAGGATTGAAGGTAAGTAGTGGCTTCTAGTGAATTTGAAATCTTCAAGCATTTTTTTGGTTATTTTTTGATTGGTCGCAGTTTTGCATTAATGATTTTCGACTTACGAGCGTTACGAAGTGTATTTGCATATTTTCATTATAAAAAAAAGCAAAATTGATTGTTTGAATAACAATCAGAATAGTAGTCCAGTATGGTAAAATAAATTTCGATCAGTTATAGCCGACATTTTTATCATGACTCTCGAGTTTCTTCATTATTGCAGTTATTACGGTTTAAGGTCTTGGTTGAATTCAAAAAACAATACCCGTGGCCAATTGCGTTTAAACAACTTTTTGCCCATTCATAGCCCATCAACCATGCACGATAAAAAAACCATAACAATGTCTCGAAGTTAGAAAAAAATCTCCGCCCAGCGCACAACATAATGACCCACTCGGCACCAATGGCGGCCATGCTGTTGCAAAACGCAATCAATTTGGTTTGCAAAATTTTACCTGAATCAATTGCAAGCAATTAAGACCTCCAATGCGGTCGCCATGCAGAATTCGAGTATCCAATTCGCGGGCAAGTCGTCACGGTCTCCAAATTTCGGACTCGTGCTGTGTCTGGTTGTAGTTAGCCATTTCGGATTTCGAGGGTGAAATTAGTACCGAAAAACCCAAACAATGGATGGCTGTTACTGTGAGCGTAACAACCAACTCTAAACCGTTTGACTTGAATAACTTGCTTTGGGCTGTACTTGCAGTCGGCATAAGGTTCTGGAGTGATTCGAAAAGAGCAAGGTGACTCCTTGATATTTTTTAGATTGCAATTAGTAATCGGCAATTTCCCTTCAAATCATTTCTAAACGTTGCGATCATTCTTATTATAAGTTTAATAATTAGGTTAAAACGATAAATTAGTATCAAGGGCGGCTATCACTTAAAATATTTCATATGGTGCAAATAATTCAAACGACTATACAATTGATGTCGATGATTGATCGCTTGCGAAATCTTTGCTATCATATGTATCTTTCTTTAAAAAAATATTTTGAATAGAGAAGCCTCAATGAAATATGGTAAAAATGTGCTGAGTTGCATTCATGGAGATGAAATACAAGCTGATCAGCTCAGATGTAGCAGAGAGTTTTTTATATTCTAAACTGTTTTTCGAAAATTTCTGGAAAGTAAATATTATTTTGAATATGGGTATTTAAAAAAACTATTTTTCAGTCCGTTTTGTATAGATTTTTTTGATTCAACCTGCTTACTTTTCATTCTTTGAGGTGAATTTTATGAATTGTTTTTTTCTACATCGGAGAATGGTTGCCGGAAAAAATATTTCCAAAATTTTTGGATTTCAATGTAAAATTTTCAAAAAAAATTTAATCTTATTATTGTTTCAAAAAAAACTTTGGAGTTAGTCCAGTCAATTGGGAGTTTGACCGTGCATTTTGGGTAGGCAGAAATTTTTAATGCAATTCGTGGGCAATGGTATAGATATCTTAAGTTCAAGTTTCTGGGGTCGCAGCTCCTGTCCTTTGGGCTCCATTTCCAAAACAAAAGAATTTGGGGCACCCCCATATCTCCGAAACCATGGCTCCCACAAGAAAGTTGTGTATGGCAAACTTGCGTAGAATAAAATGTTCAGCAAGTCGTTTATACATCACTTTTACGTTGGGTCAATAATAAAAAAGTAACAAGCCAAAAACCACACCCAAAAAGGGGGAAACATCTTTCGGGTGCCATAACCTTTTTAATTTCACGTTTAACGCGAAACACATTGATATATTTTTCCAAGATAATTTTGTTGCAAATCGTTTGCCGTATTGGTTGTTGCAATCACTGCACATTAGCGGGAGTTATTGCATCCCGAAGGGGAGAAAGTCGCGTGAAAAACCCGTTTTTAGGCCAAATAATCGGCTTTTAATGGCAAACCCCCGTTGCGAAACTCGGGGAGCATTTTGGTAGGCAAGCAAATTTTTGATGCAATGTGTGGTTTGCCTTACTGACAGCTTAAATCCAAGTTTCTGGGGTCGCAGCCCCAAATCTCTGGGCTCCATCTTGAAAACAAACAAAAAGTGGGGCACCCGTATATCTCCGAAACCATGGCTCCCACAAGAAAGTTGTGTATGGCAAACTTGCGTAGAATTAAATTTTTAGCAAGTCATCCATACATCACTTTCGCATGGCATCAATAACTAACAAGCCGCGAGGTGCGACCCTTGAGGTCCACACGGTCAACTTCCCAGTAATATCTACATAAACATCAACAACATTACAACAATGAGAGGTAATAGTAACAGGAATGAGTTAATATGAATCATATCTTCTACGGGAGGGTCCATTGATTAAGTAAGGTTTTTGATCGATGAATATTCACGCGGATCAATTGGTGGGGGCCTTTTTGATCTTGAAAATTTTTGTTGGTTTTCAAAATTTAAGCATTTTTTTTAATTAAAAGACTATAAAACTATTAAAAAGCTGCTCAATTCTGCAAATATTTTAAAACTTTGATTGAATTTACAACATTTTTTAGAATAAAGGATATAAAGTAATAGCATTCGTATGAACCCTCTTTACATGGTAGCTTTGAATGATTTTTTTATTTTTAATTTAGTTTTTTTTCATAATTATGGAAGAAAATTTTGCCGGTGTCTCTTCAAAAACTAATGAGAATGTATAAATTTTATAAACTGGTATCACTGTGCGGTGCAAATCAGGTTAAAAAATATTTTTTATAAAAAAAAACCATAATTTTTCGCATTTTCTTCTATTAAATTAAAAGAACGGCTAAAACGAATTTTTATAATGTAAAAACTTCACAAAGATGTTAATACACGTCAACTGACACCTTAATGATGCAAATATTATAGCTGGTTCGTGAGATATAGTGAATGATAAAAATGACCTTGAAAATCATGATGACTTTTAATGATTTTTTATTTTTTATTTAATTTTTTACGTAGTCATGAGGAAAAGTTTTGATGTTGTTTTTAGAAGCATTGCTTGAAATATATAAATTTTATAAAAATTGAATACCGTCTTTCGTAAATCAGGTTAAAAATTTATTGTTTATAAAAAAAACTCTAATTTTTGCAATTTTTTTTCTTAAATTAAAAAAACGGCGCCAAAGATTTTTTTTAAAAATGCAACAGATTTACAAAAATATTAATACGCGTACAATGACACCTAAACAATGCAAATCCTATGTTTGATTCGCGAGGTATAACGCATGACAGAAATGACCTTGAAGAGCATGATGACTGTTAATGATTTTTTATTTTTTATTTGACTTTTTTTGTAATCATGAGTAAAAATTTTGATGAAATTTTTATAAAAACTGTTTGCAGTATGTAAATTATATAAATTTTGATTACTTGGACTTGACAATAAGGTTAAAAATTTATTGTTTTTAAAAAAAAACACAATTTTTTGCACTTTTTTTTAAAAAATTAAAAAACACCTCCAACGATTTTTTTTAAAACTTGATATAATCACATAAATGTTAATACGCGTCGATTGACATTTTGATCAAGGAAATCGTATGTTTGGTTCGCGAGATATAACGCATGACAGAAATGACCTTCAAACGGGCAAAACAGCAAACCCCCCCCGACCGAAGTTTCCCAAAAACTAATCAGCTCTTAAAATTCTAAAGACACTTCGATTGACACCTCAACGAAGTCGATACGACTTTGTTTACGTGAGTTACGCTCTTTGAAAAAACTGTCCACGAACGCACACACGTACGGACGTACGTACATACATACACACACACACACATACATACTTCTTTCTAAAAACACTTAAAATATACTCGTAAGACCTCAAAACGTAAAGATATGTTGAAAATTTCAATTTCGATTTTCGAGTCGATTACAAGAACTTCCCATATACTGGGAAGTTAAAAAGTTATAGGCCTAAAACGACAACCATCCAAAAAAAGGGGGGACATCTTTCGAGCGTCACAAATCTATTGTTTTCACTTTCATCCCAAAATACATAGAGAATAACGTTAAGCCAATTTCGTTGCAAGTCGTTTGCGTTATTGATTGTTTCTATCACTGTAACATGTCCGGTGTTATTGTGTCCCGAAGGGGACAAATCTTAGGAAAAAAGCATTTTAGAACCAGATAAACAGGTGTAAAAATGTTTTTTTCCTAAGACATAAGAACTATTTTTTTCCAGAATTTATAGGCTTCTGTGTAAAGCATTAACACCTTAAAGTATAGATGTGTAACCGCTATTAGTAGAACTTATTTATATTAATAAAATTGAAACACCCACGAATTTTCCTTTTATTCTACTTTATATTTAAATAACTTCAAACAAATTGTTTCGTCCACTACTTGAGGACTTCATCAGTGATGAATGGGTTCATTTCCTAATTCTACCCTGAGATATTTATACAGACTTTTTCAAAAACTCCGGATGAAAATATATCTCTTAATGCTTTTAAGGGTTGCGGACAGCTTACGGATTAACCTAATTACTATGCTCGCGTTTTAACAATTTCAACAACCAGGTAGAGCCGTTACCTGAATCGGTGTTCAGCAGGTCTTCTCTTCTGCGTTTGAAAATTTCCACACTTTCGGCCATGTCGAGCTTCCTATTGTCCCCGGTCATTCTGACGATGTCCACATCCGCTGTCGTAATTTTATGGTCCTCTTGCACCATGTGCTCTGCTACTCTTGACCTGAATTTCCCTTAAACGAAGAAGGCCTCAAAAAAGAGACAAAGTATATACAGGAGCTAGCAAAAGTGAATGGTTATCAAAGAAATCAAGTCGATAGCCTAATAAAGAAGAGAGCTAGAGAAAAAACACGACAAAATCTATCAAACCTGGTAACGGAGCAACCCCCCAACAAACGTTTAGTGGTAAACTACGACTCACAAATAACGGGGAAAATGAGAAACGTGATGAAGAGGCACAACATTGATCTGATTTACACGAGCAGAACAACTAAACTGG